>PVKY010001065.1:0-35742 GCA_004027775.1 Bradypus variegatus | reverse complement strand
AAGACCCTTTTATAACTGTAACCACCACCTTAGCCCTGCCCAGTGGCTGTATCTTCACCCACAGATTTAACTGGGACAAAATTATTATCTGTTGAACAACTACAGCTGTGCAGCATAAACATCTGAAGTAAGAAAAAATTATTAGCAAACAACCCATACATAGGGTTGGAAAATACTAACTTCTACTTGATAAGAACAGATAAGGCAGGATTACTGTGTGTTCCTAGCAAGTTTCTCTATGGAAAGATTTCTTCCATTTACTATGACTGGAACGAATTCTTCCAACAAATTCACATGCACAAAAAAAGGGAGGCAAAGGATATTGACAGAAAAATCATGAAAATAACTAAAAATTTCACCTTTCATCTGCTCAGGGTAGGGGTTAATATCATGAAAACCATAATGAAATATTTTGTTGAACAGCATTTTTCATGTACCAAGAAATCAATCCCAAATGCACAATCTGAGTTTAAAGAAATTAAAACCTTTGGTGGTAGGATTATAGATTATTTTTGTTTTCTTCTTTATTCTTTTACATATTTTCCAAATGTTTTAGAAAGAACTTTTAGAAACATAAAAAAGGTTAAAAAACTAAAAACTCTTTAATAAAGTTTTTCCTGCTGAATTAGTATACTACACATGAAACATGAGCCTGATAACTCAAAGTTGCTGTTGATTTCATCAAGATGTGGTTAATTATGTGTTTAAATAATAATCAAACTGAGGATAAGAAACGTATTTTTTTTGAAAGTGACAACAAAAGTTTGTTTTTTTTTTCCACTTTCCATCTGGATTAATGATACTATATAGCTAGTTACATTTTGGTAATCACTAAATTTTTTAAATGTCAATATTATTACATATGTATTATCCATTTCTTTACAGAAGGGTTTCTCAAACTTGGCACTACTGATATTTGAACTGGATATGTATTTGTTGTGGGAGGCTGCCCTGTGCATTGTAGAATGCTTAGCAGCATCCGTGGTCTCTACCTACTATATGCCAATTGTGATCACTAAAAATGTCTCCAGGCATTGCCAAATGTCCCCTAAGAGGCAAAACCACCCTTGGTGGAGAACTACTGCTCTACAGTAAGTTATTACTATCCAAATATTTTGATTATCTTTCTAACCCTTAACTATCACCATAGCTGCATTAATCATTCCATGAATCACACTGATCACAATGATTAAAGAAATTACAGATTTACTCTGACACTCAAGCACTTACTATCAGGCTATTAGATAAAGCCTGGGAATAGTAAGGGTAAAAAATTCATGTAATTATAAAAAACAAAAGATTACACAAAAAGAGCAAAGATTTTGTTAGTACACTGGGATCAGTTTACATTCATTTGATCAAGTGGTCTGAATGACTCAAAGACACACAGCGGCTATTATTCATTCAGCTACAACATTGCAGGTACGAATACATAGTTTGAAAAGGATGGAAATTGCTTCATGTGACAGTATTGCTGATATTTAACAAGAAATGTGATCAATGCATCAGACAGTCATGTTGATTTTTCCCCTTAAATGTCACGAATCATTTCTTTTACTGTCTTCTTAGTTTAAACACATGTTCAGTGGCACCTGCAATCAAAATTTTGTTGCTAAACAAATTCTATAATTGAATCTTACTTTTATGTCATGTAAACAAATACTGGAAATGATCATATTTAATAATATAAATAATAAATGTTATCAACATCATTCTTCTAGGTTGTAGTGATTTTTATTTCATCATTGTATATGGTGGATGGCCTTTTGTCTATTCTAAATGTCCCACTCCTCATGGGATAATTAAATATGACTGGCAAGCAAAATAAAGTTTTAAAAGGATGTATATTTTTTCAAATATACAGCCCTGATTTGTACTACTGTTACCCCATTTCCTTTTTAAAAATTCAAAGATAATATTTGACTTTTAAAACTTATTTAATTTAAAATAACTCTTTTTAAAAAATAAAACAATGCAGTGGGATGCCGGGATTGCATTCATCCCAGCATGCCACACCACTGTTCTTTGGATGGTAATCACAGGACCCAGACATCAAGCTGTGGAAGAGATTCTTCCAAGCAACAGCATCTGGCTCTTTGGCAAACTGAACAGGCAGTTGCCCTGGTGGCTTTGGAGTTGCCTCTGGGTCTGTCACAGGGTAAGGCTGCTTGATGGAGTGTCTGGATTCTCATCTCCCTTTCATTTCACCATCTTCCTCATATACCTTTTTGGTGTCAAGAGACCCACAATTTTCCATAATGCAAGTACTGCCCTCCTTAAGCCTAATGGATTTTTACATAAACCCTGTTGTACTTCAATAAGTATCCCTTTCCATTGCCCACAACCCCTTCGAAGTGTAAAAATATGCAAGCATTCTGGCATCAGCAACACTCACATTCTATTTCATACCCCACCTGCAGAGAGAACCAG
This sequence comes from Bradypus variegatus, assembly GCA_004027775.1. NCBI lineage: Eukaryota > Metazoa > Chordata > Mammalia > Pilosa > Bradypodidae > Bradypus > Bradypus variegatus. The sequence goes on along the minus strand of PVKY010001065.1, from coordinate 33,312 downwards.
AAATTAAATGTTCTATTCTCAGTCCTGAATATTTTAAGCCTGTATTTTCACCTTCTTTACTTGCTATAGATCTCTTTGCCAGTTAAATTTAATAAATTCATATGCATAGTATGAATAGCTACCTAATTTCATGACAACTTCTTTTTTCATTCTCAAGATCATACAATCTAAGCTGTTAAAGTGGTATTAGGACTATAGGGGCTTAGTTTGAAGAATTTATGGCACTTAAAAATCATAAGTGCAGTCCCTAGAATGAATACATGAACACCAGAATTGGCAGCTCCAGAACAAAGGAGCTCTCGTATCCTCTTAGCTCTGAAGGAAATTAAAAAGAAATTAACTAAACAATGAGTTTTGGGATGTTTTTAGGATTAAAAACAAAATAAAACAAAACACAATATTCTGAATAATCTGCATCGAGAACATTAATCAATATGGCCTCTCTGCAGACCACAGGCTATGCATGGGTGCTATCACCCACAAATCATACCCAAATTTAAAGTAACTATTAGCAGGTTAAAGATGCTAATAGGTCCAAACAGACATCAATTGGTAAAATTGCTTCATGAGAGGTAGCATTTAATTCTTCCTGCCAAAGTTCATCAGAAAAAGGAAGGTTTTATACATTTGTCACTTTTATGGATATTTGGTTTTAAGCTGTCATTTGATCATGACATTTAATAACTATGGAAAATTTCATGGTAATATCCATTTTATATGGGAAGTAAATAAATAAAGGGTGGGGGAAGAGGAGAGAATCCGTACAGGAAAAATGATATTTGAGCATTAAGTTACTACTTGGGAAATCCTAAATTGGAAAGGAAATAAAAATAAAACCCATCATGGACAATGTCTGTGATTAACTACACAAATATTAGAAATCTCTCTCATGGACTAAAACAAATGTATGTCACTATAACTAGAAGTTAATAATAGAGAGGCATATAGGGAAAAAATATATACTTGCTGCAAACTATATACTACAGTTAGTAGTATTTTAACATTCTTTCAACAACAGTAACAAATGTACTTACCAAAACTATGAATCAATAATGGAGGGGGGCATGGTTAGGGGTATGGGAAGATCTGAGTTTCCTTCTTTTCTGGAGTAGTGAAAATGTTCTAAAAATTGAAAAATATTAATTTTGTTGATGGATGCACAGCTGTATGGTGGTGCTGTGGACAACTGATTGTACACTTTGGATTTTTGGATAGCTGTATGGTATCTGAAAAATTCTCAATTAAAAAAAATAAATAAATAAAAAGAAAACCCATCAAATGTCTGAACTGGCAAGTAGTTGAAGCCAAAAACAAAGAAATAAATTTCTAGCCCTAGAAAGGGAGTTCAAAAAAATGGTATTTATAATTATTTGACTACTTTTTTTGTACTACCTTAGAAGTAAGATAAGAATATAATAATGGTACACACGCACAAATATATACACATATAGTCTCTATATCTTTCAGATGTTGGCTAAGATACTATAGCGTTAAATCCAAAGTTTGTTTTTATTCCTATCATAAAAATTATCTTATACTGGGGAGCATATAATCTATGTAAACACACAATGAATTATATACTCAGTTGCCTAGATTTTACTTTTTAGAAACAAATCAAATTTGAACATTAAGAGTCATCTACTTTTGTCAATTCATGCAAGCAACTCCTACAGCTTTCCCAAGTAGTGCTGCTGCAGATGACGAACACAAGTACTTAGAAAGTTGAGCAACAGACAACTCTCTCCAGACTTAACTTTGCTCCTAATAATCTATACTCTGAAAAACAAAGAAATCAAGGTGACTTCTGCCTTCAAGTTTGGGATGGGGACTTCCAGAACAGATTTGGATAATGTAAATTTTTAGATCAAATGTTTATTACAAGTCTGCTTCTGCTTTAAATGAGAAAAATAACTTAGTTCCTGGTCCTGAGCATGAGTTTCAGGATGTAAATAATTACTGACAAGTGCCTAGTACATAATATGCCCCGAAATATGCCTGTTGCTTGTTGAATGAATGAGTGTATGTGACATCATGTTACAATCAACTTTTTAAACAGTGAATATGTTCCAGAGGCTTCTTAGATAATCACAAAAATCTTTTAATTAACCAGAATTTTTCCAATGGGAAATTTTGCACTTGGAAAATAACAGATTGATGCATCCCACCATGTGTGAACAAAGTTAATAGACCAAATTGATTCAGACATGCAATCAAATTTAAGACTATATGGTCTAATGTGAAATTTTTCTGCTTTTACTGGAATGTCTTCAGTAGGACTCAAGGTGACTGAAGTTCTATCTATCCAATGCCAACTTTCAGGGCATAAAAATAATTTTTAATGATAATGGAGTTGTTGGATTTCCCTCCAAGTGCTTATCACCAAGCTTACTTGAGGCCACCATTTCCTTGGTGAATATCTGGTATCTACAGAATGTCTTTTTGTTAGAAAAAAGGCTCTCGCCCCGGCCTTTTTTAGTTCTGTTTTTTTACATTACAGTCATTACAGTTTCCGACTGTTACAATTCGGAAAATGTCAGGATAAACTTAGGCCCATGATTCGGTTGACACTCAATATCTATGGACCATGCCTGTTTCCTTCTCTGTTCTCTGACCTATTTTGTGCATCAAATACAAGAGAGTGCAACCAGAATGAAACTACTTTTCCAAAAGTAACCTGGAACATACCATCTATATTTGATGTAGTCTGTTACAGCTCTTTGTCATATTCAGTAGCTAAGCTTTGGAAACATATTTTTAACTTTTTGTTTGTTCATTAGTTGAATAAGCTGCCAGAAAACTGCCATTTAGGCTGAGAGCTACTGTCTGTTAAGGAACTGGCTTAAATGGTATTCAATAAATGATTAGGAATGTCATTATTGAGCTGCTATCCAAAGTCACACACTTGCTAATAAAGATGCCTCCATCATCCATAGGTTAAATGCCAAGAAACAGATGCACAAATGCAAGCCAGTCTGTTGTTGCTCTTGTGATACTGGGCAAGTAAGACATCTGTGGTTCAAACTATCCCAAGATGGGAACCACTCTTAATAATCTAGGAGACCTGGTCCTGTCCTCTTCCTGAAACCCAGCTGATACAGATACAGATACAGCTGATACAGATACAGTCGCACTGGCAGGAGACACCAAGACTTGGTTGCCGAGTAATAGCTGGAGTGCTTCAACTTTTGCCATTTGGAAAAGGCATTTGAAAAGGCTAGGAAAAGCTCTAGATACAGCGTGGGGGGAGGCGGGGAAGGAAAGGAGATGGTTCCTAGACCATCCAAGTAGCTGATAGCTGGCTTTCACTAAAAGGAGTTGACAACGCTCTAGAGACCCACCCGTCCTAAGGAAAGGAGAGGAGGAGCCTAGGGTTCAGGGAAAACTTCAGACCTGCCTGTCTTCAGAGGCTTTTAGAGGTTCCTTAACCCATAGGCAGCATCACAAAAGTGGTAAGTCTGCAGGGAATTTGTAGATGAGTTGATGGAAGCAGGGGGCAAAGTGGAGTAAGGTTGACTGGGAGACAATAGTAGCCCAGGAACACTGAGGGAGGCAGAGGGAAGCGAACCTTTGCAGATCCTATCCTGCGAGGCATATCCCTCAACTACTCAGTTGGCCCTTGGAAAATGGGGTCCTTGCTTCTACGTCCCCCACAAGGCTGCGTGCAGGCGCGAGTGTCCGCTGGGGCAGCCTGAATAGCTGACTACCTGCTCCACTCTCTTCCCTCCCAGGCACCTCCCATAGGCACAGACCCCAGCAGCATCCCTTTCCGGGCGCGCAGAGCACAGCCGGCCAATACCAGAGGCCGCAAGGACTAGTCGAGGGAACCCTCGCTCCCCACCTCACACACACCCAACCCTTTGGTGTAGGGAAGTGATGGCCTAAGCTGGGTGTTCCTGTTAGCCTGGAGTCGCACCCTGGCCCCAATTGGGTGTGATACTGATGCCGGGGAGGGGCACTCCCAGCGCAGCAACTCGAACCTCTGCGGGCAGACAGTGTTGGAGCGGCCAGATCCGGTTCTGGGGGCTGTAGGAAGCCAAGCAAAAGGGGACTAACCATTTGCAGGTTCCGAAACACCTAATAAACACTCAAATTGAGTTTGACGCTTCTCCAACTTGTACCCACCCCAGGACCTGAGAACAGCGAGCACAGTCCGCGGCCTCAAGTTGCCGCACCCGGGAGCGCGGGCTCCGGCGCTGGTAGGAACAGGTGGCGCTTTACGGGCTGCCGCTTGTTCCACACGGAGGGCGCGAGCCCGGGGTTTTCCCTTTCTGCCCTGGCTCCCCCAGATTGCGGCCAGCTTTCCAGGAGGCTCACGCGTGGCCCGTGCTGGCCGTGCCTCGTCCGCGAATAGAAAAGCCCAGAGGCCTCCGCCACCTCCCAGTCTGTAGTCGGGACGTGCTCGATCTAGGAAGATCCGGGAGCCCCCTCCCACAAACAACGCGCGCGCGCGCGAGCACAAACACACACGCGAGCAAGCGCGCACCCATACACACACGCTTTGCTTCCTTGGCCCGAGAGCTGGAGAGGGGACGCTTTGGAAAACTTGGTTGATTGGCCGTATGGTTCGGGTGCCCAGATGGTCCCAGCCACACTCACACTAAATTTTAAAAGATGTTTGACTTTTTCCATGGCTCTTAGGTAAATGAATCTAAGCAGAACCAAAACTCTCCGAGGCAGCCCAGTCCATTTCCTAAACTTCTCACAAGGAACCTGGTGACCCTAGGCTTCCAAATCCTCCCGCGCTTGAGGTCGCGGCCGCCCGTGCCCGGGGTCCGCGCAGCGCAGGAGGGAGGACTCGAGGTTTGCGCAGAGAGACCCGCAGCCCGGCGCCTTCGGGCGGGGCCGCGCGGTGCTGCTCTGCACTGCGCGACCTGCGGCCTGTAGCGCCGGGCCCCACGCCTCGCTTGCCCGAAAATAGCCTCCTGATAACTGCTTGCCCTGGCGCTTGCCTGTTAAGAAACCTAAATTAAGGAGTGGGTGAATCGGGGAAGGAGGGAGCCAGGGGAGTTTGCAACTATGAATCTCAGGTATGAGCACTTTTCACTGACATTGATTCAACTGCATTAGAGCTAATGGCAGCAGACTGCTTCTCATTATTAATTGTCTTTGTGTTTGGATAAAGTATGTAATCTTCTTCTCAACCACACTATTAAAATAGGTTGCCTTTTCAATTAAGAACTGTCGTGAGCACAGCAGTCAATTTTCCTAATGAAGATGCACTATATTTTCACTTTTTTTAAGTAATGGAAAATCCCAGGTTTTCATTAGACGCGATTACGGAGAAATTCAAGAGGGTTTCTCTAAAATTTATGCGGCCATAGAGTGCATTAAATGCTGGGCTTTTAAATAAATTGAAACTTTTCTGCAAATAAAAGAAAAGCGTGGGTTTCAAATATGTTCAAACCCGCTGCATTCAGATTAACAAAAGCAAACACGATGAGGTCATTTTTTCAAATTCACAACGGATATAACAATAAAAAGGAGTATAGTGACTGTCTGAAAATAGTATAAACTTTTTTGGGGGAGGGGGCAGCTCTTCTGGTTTACAGACGATCTGCAGATCTTAAACTGAAGCAGATGTTTGTTGAAAATGCAGTATGCGCATTTTGATAAATTGCAGCTTTTGAACAAAAACCTTAGCTTGTTCATTCAGCAACACACAGTGTCCAGGCTGTGCGCCTACAATTAGTTTTTGTTTGTTTGTTTGTTTCCTCCTTTCCTTTCTTCTTTCTTCATTTTTCTTTAAAAGACAAACTGAAAGCCAATGACTAGTAAAACTGCTTAAAATTTTATGTATTTGAGTTGAGCAACTTTTCAATTGCTGTAAAAAATTAAAATTGCAGAAGTCTAATTTTGAAGTTTTAAAATTTGTCAAAAATATTTATTCCTGGATATGAAAGTGGAAAGTTTGCATCCATGAACAAAAATGAAAAGTGTGTGGCATTCATATTCATTCCCTAAACTTGGGCTTTTTGATGTGTGTAGTTAAAGGGATCTGTTAAGATCTATGTCTCCTTTGTTTAATAAAAAAAAAAAATTAGGTTACTATCTTTTGCATATAAAATACTATTTCAACCCAACTATTTCTTCCCTTTCTTCACTCAATGCAAAACTGTATAGGAACAACATTAGAGAATGTATTTGAGAAAAAATAAGTCAAGTACTTCAGAGTGGAAAAAAAAAGTTCCCAACACCCGCCAGACTTTTCTTCTTTGTAAGGCAACGTCAGTTCGTTTCTTGTAGACATGATCTTTTCTAGGTTTTAGGTGTTATGTCTTTAAAAGTGAACTCTTTTTAAATCAACCAGCCCCTAAAAATGATCTGCAAAGAGTGGGAAATTAGATTTTCGATTAAAACCTTATCCCATCTTGAAGGATTACTTTATATTGATTCTTAAATATGGCTACAATTGATGGGCTCTAATTAAAAATCCAAAGGAAAAGTCTGTCGTGCCCAAATAAAAGAAGCTTTTCATATACAGGAAATAAAGCTTGTAAAAGGTTACAAATAAAAGATTAGAGATTTATCCAAACTAGTTTAAAGCTTCACTGTGGTTTTCTTTTCTTCTTTTTTCCCTTTCTTACAAAACCATTCCGGGTCTTTTTTCCCCAGTTTTAAATGAAGTTTGCAAACAGGCAAGATATTGGACTGTAATGGTTGTTTTATATCAGCTCTGTAATCTCATGGCTGCTGCCTGCACTAGAATTGATTTCAAGGAAACTTCAGGACCAGGAGTTGAAAATTATGTAAACTGACAGTTAACACCCTTCATCAATCCATCCACATTCCTGTCCACACCCTCCCAACACACACACATACACACACATACACATTTATCCATCTCTCACACTCCCAGATGCCCTTCCTGCCCCCCACCCTAACTTTGCTTTGCACACACCCTTGGTCCCCACTCTCAGGGACAGAGGAACACAAGCTCACACTCAGCTCATAAATGTCTCACAGCTCCAGATCTCACACTTGTCACACAATCTTAATCCGTTTCATTCCGGAACAACATGGTCCTCTTTTCCTCTTTTTCGCATTTGGAATTTGCCTACTCTTTTATTGAGACAGCACAATACTATCTTTGAAGTTGTTTCTTTCTCCCTTACCCTCTTTCCTGAAAGGACCGCGATGCAAGGAATGGGTGACCCAAGCTTAATTCATAAGTGCCCTGTTGCCTTATATTTTCCCCCAAATTCTGCCTGCATTGCCAATCTTAAACCTTTGTTAAAAAATTAATTAAAGTTAATCTTGTCAAAGTTTGCCATCAAGACATATCTAAAAACCTGATAAAAATAACTTTGTAAATATTGTGGCAGTTCTAAGACTAGATGTGGGCTCCCACTGTCCACTGAATCACTGAAAAGACAGGAAATTAATCTTCATATTTCTGAAGTAAGTATTCAGGGAGTCTAACCGGCTCCTTTCCCCTGAGAGGCTGTGTTCTCACGGAATATGGGTTTTGTTCTTCTTGTTTAATTAGCCTGGAAGAATCCCCAGCTCTCTCCTCTCCTCTCCCCCTCCCCCTCCTCATATTTAATAAACTTGGAGGAAAGTTTGAAATATTTTAAACTGGCCTGTAGTGAGGAATAAGTACACCCAACTAGCGCCAGACATGAATCTAGGTTTCAAAATATGAATATAGAATATCAGCTATATTTTGGAAACTGCACACAAGACAAATATACAATTCCTGTGCATTCGTTTTCTTAATCTAGCTTTTGAATACTTAAATCTCTTATTAATAGCAAGATAATTGTATACATGGCAATTAAAAAACATCCACTTGTTAATGAAAATTATTTAAAAACACAAAGCATGCTACCATAAGTCAGATTCATAGAAAAATAGGAAAAAAACAAAGGCACAGGACACAATAGAAAAAAAAAGAAATTAGAGAGAGGGAATAGAAGTAATAGATAGCAAGTATATTGGAAGTTCAAAAGAACTTACTGAAAATCAGGTGTTAGACTTTTCATCCAAGGAGTCTTTTTCTCCCATGAAGTATCTAAGGTTTTCAGTAGAACAGCCCAGCCCCCTCCCCCAAGCCAGTGGCTTTTGTCCTGACTTAGAGTAAGGTTTGTGGGGACTGTACCTGAGCCAGGCTGTCTGCAATTTCCAAGTTGACAAGAAGAGACTGGAAGATAAAGAGCATGTTCTTACAGGTGAAGAGCAATTTTGCAACTTTTCCAGGAGACACCCAAGAGAAAGCTTGGCTGCTACCAATTGCTGCAGAGTCTGGGCAGAATTCCTCTAGAATGAAAAAGAAAGTCGTTTTCCCCCCACCCTGTCTGCCTCTCTGTCTCTAGTTCTCTTTCTCCTCTGTCTTGCTCTCTCTCTCTCTCTCAGATCCAATCTTTTAAGAGCTTCAGCACATTGCTAAGCTAAAGGGAAATTCTCTTTGATAAAGCAGTGTTTCCAGCTTCTGGGTTTTAAAACCTAAATCTATATTCAAATCTGGCTGAAGGTGTGTTCTGGGATTTATGAAAGCCTCTTAAAGGGGTAAATTTACCAAACCGTGACAAAATCATCACAATCTTACTTTAGACATCTGGAGTGGATGAGAATTTTAAAGAGACCCTTGTTTGTTTAACACTGTCCATTTCCAACTTGCGGGTTATTGGTCGCGTATTTCTGTGAAGTTATTACAATAGAGGGTAAAGGAGAAGCTGGAGCCGTCTGCTGCAGGTCCCTGGTTGGGGAGAAGCCCTCCCAGGCCCCACCGAGCCGCTATCTGCCCCAGTCGAACATAACGGGGGACTTTTAGAGAGATGCTGTCCCTGCCTTCTGAGAGGACATCGCCACCATCTACATCGGGCTTGCGGGTTTTCCCACAACAATGGACCCCGCAGCGAATGGAGGTCCCAGTCTAAAGAATTTCTCTTACTTCGTGGAGATCACAAGCGCGTGTTCTGATATTCCTCCACCCCACCCCACCCCACTGTTCCCGAGGCCTCCCTCCCGCCCTTCCCCTTAGTCATACCCCCAACTTCCTTTTTTTTTTTCTTTCTTTTTTTGCTGTTTGCTGTTTTAAACATCACTGTGATCAAACTGGCGAAAATACTTTTTTTTAGGGTAGGAAAAGGTCTCTGGGACAGGAGAGCGGGATGGATTTGCCCTAACATCATCAAAAGCATCACCTAGGAGCGCCTCTGACAGCCAGTGCCGCGCCGGCCAGACCGCTTGGGGCATTTGTCCTCGCCCCCCTCCCCAATTAAAGGCCTCAGGGGCGGTCGCCAGGTGTTGCAATACAGTGGGGGCGGGGTGAGAAAAAAGGTCCTTACTCACCCTTCCCCCAGCCCGGACCCCCTGAAAGTCGCAACTGCTGTGAACGCGACAGCCAGCAGTCTCCTTGGGCGGCAGCGGTCGCGCAGGACCCTCGAGGAGCTGGGCGAGCCCCAAGCAGCTCTGGGGTTCGTGGGGCCGCCGGGGCCCAAACATGCAGAGACACCTGCGAGCCCGGCCGCGGCCTCAGCGCACAGCCCCAGCCCGAGCGAGAGCCGGAGACCAGCCTGGCTGCCGAGTGCTTGCTGCCGATCGCGCACTCCCGTAATTTGTTAATTGCTGTAAATCCCGAGGACCGCCACATTTGATTACACATACAGTGTAAGAACCGACAACAAAGCGACGAATTAATTACCAACTTCATTAACATAGGTCCCCAAATTAAAGGCAGCGAGCTGTTTCTTTGGGCCCACTTGCCGTGGTTGCGGTGATGGGGGGAGGTGTTTAGGAAGAGATTTATTTTCTCTTTTCCTGTTTTGGGATTTGCAAGGGAAGGGCCGTGTCTTGGGCTTTGCCCCTCCGTGCACACACACGTTCCACTTTTGCCCCCTCCGCATACTCCACCCAATCTCATTCTGCTTTTCTAGGGACCCAGCTCTGCCTGAAAGCTATTAGGTCCCTGATCTCTGTGCCAGGCGGAGAAATTGGGCTGAGCTCGATCTCACCGGCTGGGGTCCCTTGATACACTCTCAACATCCCGGCTTTCTGCCCCAGGCTCGGGCGCCACCGGCCCAGTTAACTCCAGGCCCCGTCGTGCCCGGTATTTGGTGGCATTTGTTTTAATTCAGAAACGCCGGTTGTTTCCAGTCCGTTCACTCCCTTCTCGGGTATCCTGCCAACCCCACACTCGCACCCTAGAGGCCTGACGGGTGTCCTGCTGCCTCTCCAAACCGGCCGTGAGGTTAGACTCAACGATTCGTGCTCTTCGCAGCCCGTCCTGGGCTTCTCAATTCCAAACCTCGCGCACATCTCGGGAGCCGGGGTCTCTCGCTTGGGGACCAGGGGGTGTTTACAAAGGCGTAACGAGTGGGAGAGACTCCGAGCTTCTGAAAATGGTTTGTTCTTGGGCGTGCGTCTCTCTCTCTCTCTCTTCCCTACACGCACGCGCCTCCCTCCCAGGACTCTTTCCATTACCTCTTCTGGCCCTTAGCGCGGTCTGACCCTCTTGGAGACGGCATAGTCCTTTTTTAAAGCTTCAGTCTTTGACTTACTTTTTGCCTCTGATTCACACAATCCCTGTCTCGGTCGAATGCGATAACTCAGTTATCTCGCACTCCCACCCTTCTCCAGCCTTTACGTAAATATTTTTTATTTTCCCATTTTACATTGTATGCATCACCCCTTTCCCCTTCCCTAAAAGAAGAAAGAAGGAGGAGGAGGAGGAGGAGGAGGGGGAGGGGGAAGAAGAAGAAGAAGAAGAAGAAGAAGAAGAAGAAGAAGAAGAAGAAGAAGAAGAAGAAGAAGAAGAAGAAGAAGAAGAAAGGGAAATGGGGAAAGGAGAGTAAAGGAAGAAAAGAAAGAAGAGGAAAAGAAGGTAAGGGGAGGCCTTCCTGTCCATCATTTAAAATATACAATTAGTTCACACGTTCCGGTTCATAATGTATATTTTAAGCAGAGCCCAGTGTCTTGCCCAGTGTCTTTCAAGAACATTCTGGTAATGTCGGAGGCCTGGATTTGTTGCCTGCTCGTCCCCCCGTGCAGCAGCGGCCTGTTTTCCTCCCCCTGTTGTGTGTTTTTATTATTTTCCCTCTGGCTTAGATGTGTCAATCATTCTCTCCCTGCCATTGGTTGGAGAGTTTGCGTCAAAAAGTTGCCAGAGAGGCGCTTTCTCAGCAAATCTCCCTGAGAGCGGAACCGACCTCAGCTCTAACTCAGCCTCCACTGTTATTAAAAATAAAAATCGCTAGAGCAGTCCTCACCACGTCTACTTTGTATGTATCGCAGAGGTGCCCACGCGAATTTCGAATTCCAGCCACTTTCCTCACTGTCTGTTCTTGTAATTTTTTGTTGTTGTGTTTGAGTTTTTATGGAATCAAGACTGCAAGGTTTCTAACTCAGTATTCTTGATTTCTTTTAGGATAGCTGGTTATTTGGAATTTTGAAGGATAATTTGATTTTTTTCCTAACCTCCTATGCAGCTATAAGGTAAGTGTCCTCCTATCTTATCTGTCCATATATCCATATCTATTTGTCCCTCTGTCTGTTTACCGTCTCCCCAGTACCTCGAATAGACCAACCAATACACCTCTGAGAAGTGTATTTTTTTCACTTATAAAATCTAAGGAGTAATAACGATCGTTGCGAAAAATTTACGAGGGCGGGAGTTGGAGGGAAGGAGGGCGCTCCTGGGCTCGCCGCTTCTGCAAAACCTCGTCGAAACCCTGAGTCTAATCTGAGATGTTTTGGAGGGGTTTTGTTTATGGTTTTGTTTTTATGTCAACGCCGTTTCTGGGTTCTCCTGCGATCTTTGTGTTTTGACCCCCAGATTTGGTTGGGGCCGTTTGGGTCAATACAAGGACATTTTTAAGAGTCCGTAACAAAAAGCTGTAGACATAGATAGACAGATGGATTAAAATAACAATAATGTAAGCGCCCCCTCGGGCCGGTGCTTGTGCCGGGCTCACTCGGAGGGTCCGCCGGGGCCGGCAGCAGCTTCTCGGGTCCCTGCTGGCTCTTAATGAACGTTATGGGAAACACCAGCGAATAACCGAGGAGGCGGGGAAGACTGGCCTCTTGTTGGCCACGCGCTCGCGTCTCGCTCTTTTGGGTCCCCTCTCGGCTGGCCTAGAGTAGCCCAAGATTCACTCTCCGTTCACCGCCTCTTCCAAAGGTCTCTAGGTATTCTTTACTTCTCGCAAAAGCCCCGGTAAAGCAGTACCCTTCTCCCGGTTGTCGTGGTCCCAGACCCAGGTCACCAAACCTAGCAAGCTTAGAAGAGTCTTTTGCAAAGCAACTTTGCGGGAGATGTTTTCCAAGCTCGTCCGGTGTAACCCTCCGCGCGCACTTGCGGCGGGAGAACTGGCGATGTGTGGCCCTTACACGGACGGAGACCTTGGCGGAGCAGAGAACACGAATCCTTCCATTCGGGATGGGAGTCTCGCAGCTGTTCTCAGATGGGAGCGGTAGCAGGGCCCGCGCCCTCGCGCGCTCCCTTCCCAGGCTCAGGGACAATGGAGCGTCGTGGTCCGAAGCTGGGCGGGGATCGAGAGGCTCGCCGAGGCCCAGCCTCTGCTTCTGGTCTGCCCACTAAGGACCATCAGAGGATCTGCCAGCGCCCGAACTTGGTGACGTGTAGCGCCGCAAACTCCAGAAGTATTTGTGTTGGTAGGTTCAAGTGACTCCTGAAAATCATACGTCCAATTTCAGGGCACATTTTGACAAACCCATATCCTCTGCCAGAATACCAGCGAGTTGGCTTTTTCCTCCTTTACGGACAGAAGGGGGTGCGGGGAGAGAAGGGCGAGCTGCGTGGAACCCTGGATTTGTGGATTACTTGGGAATGGGATGGGATTTCGCTCCTTGAAATTCTTCCTTGCATCCCTGAGCTGCGGGGGGTCAGGATTTCTCCTCCATTCCTTGGGTCTTTTTCCAGTCGCTAAAAGTTATTAGCACCAGAGGAGTTGGGAGGCATATCCTCCTCCCAAAGTAAGTTAGACACCCAGTCCTCTTCTCACAGAGCTAACATCCGTGCTTTCACCGACTGATAATAATCAAGGCCATCCCTTCTGGCACATTTCTTCCATTCTCCCTCTCTCGCGTGTGGCAGCATTGTTTGATTCCCTAAGGCCAAAAACTTTCACTCGAGTTCGACGAAAGAGGCTAGAACTGGCTGTTGTTCATGGTGCCCACGTATCTCCTTTTTCTTTCTCTACTCCTTCTCTTCATAGTCTTTCCAGCCGCAGGCCAGTCACCAGTCCGCGTAGTTTTGTTTCTTTTCCATCAAGCAGAAAATTAATCAGCCCGACGAGAAGCAGAGCTGAGCACGGCGGCCTGTAATTAAGGGACGTGTGCCCCTCGGATTATCTCGTTAGTTTATCAAGAAAACATTTATTATAATTAATTCTCGGACGAGGTAATTATTATTGAGCGAGGATAGAGCAACTGGTAGATGGGCTCCTTGGAAGGAAAAAAAAAAAAAAAAACTAGGGGGGAGGAGGTGGAGGGAAGGGAGCGACAGATTGCACGAACTGACCGTTAGATATTAAGGCTGCGCAGGCCGGGGCGGGCAGTGCAGCGGGACTTCGGGCGCACCGCAGGCCGGCAGCCAGGCAGGCACGCAGGACCCAGCCACTTGCGCCCAGAATTGCGAGTGCCTGTCGGCTGTGAGGACTCGTCACGCGACCGTCGCCTCCGCCTTCTAGGGACGACTTCTTCAGAGGCCACCTCGTAAACGGTCATTTTGAGGCTTATAGTTTTGAAAAGGTATTTCTTTTTCCCCTTCGGGCTCTGCTTACAGAAGAAAAGAGAAAGGACTCCTTATAGGGCTTTGAAAGTTAGATGGAGAGGCCCGTGGCCCCGACTTGGAAAGTGTACACTTGGCTGTTGAGAGTAACAAGTATTTTCTTCTTCTTCTTCTTCCTCATTTTCTTTTTAAGGGGGAACCAGGACTAAAAGTGAAAATGTTCTATCCAGGGAATTTTAGCCGTTTTGCAATAGTAGGGGCAAAGGAGCTCCAAGAAGGTTCTCTGTCCTGGTACTTTCTGTTACTGCTTTTTCAAAATGTTGGAGTGTGCCACTTTATTGTAAGATATGTCAGGCATTTCTAATTGGGTGATAGGACTACATGTAAGAACACTTCCATATCTCATGTGTACATCTGCTATGATTGTAGTTTTCTCTGTAGTAGTTCAGAACTTTCCAAGGTAGTAAGACTGCATTTAAAACACACACACATACTCCAATTTAGAGAATGTTTAAGCAAATTTTCACAGCCTCCAAATAACTTAATCTTGCAAAGAGACTAGAAAATATAAAGGCTTTGCTAGTAGGAGCAACTAAATTAGTTTTACTGTTGAGATGATACAAACTCCTCTAAGAAGGACATCTATAGAATTATATTAAATTAGATGGGCAGGCATGATTTTTGTGCTATGAATTTAACTCAGGAAGAAGTTGTAGCAACCCAGTTCCATTTGTGGAACTTAGTGCCTTGCTCTGTTAAGCAATGAAAACCCAGAATCCTTAAAACTCAAGTAAGATCTCTGTAAAAGTAAAAAGGAACTTCTCATCTTGTATCCGCCATTTTGAAGCAATCTTTCAGTGTCAAAGTTGCAAAGTAAAGATCCTTCCAGGATAAGTGCCATATTTTAGGAAATAAAAGCCACACTTGCAAACTTGCAGTGGATATTAGCATCCATTTTGGATCCCTTTGCCTGGGGAGACTCAGGTGAAGGAAGTAAATGACTTGTCTTCTCCCTCCCCCCCCGAGTTCTTTTTCTTATCGTTTGGTAGAAAACTTGAAAGGTAGGAAGAAATTCTATTGTTTTCATAACTTTGGATATTTGTGTATGTCTTTCTTCAAAATTAAAATGTGCAAAAGCCAGCTAGAGTTAAACAGGAAACTCTGCTGCAGTTGCTGAGGACCCAAATGTCTGAATATCTGCCTCCTGCAGAATCTACAGCCTCCACACATCAAAATCAACATGGAAGTGACTTGTACTATAAATACACAATCTTTCTACTTGCAAATAAAGAGTCCTGTTATTATCTGACTATTAGGATTCTAACTTTACTTCAGTATTTCTAGCAAGTCCTGTGCCAAACTTGAAGACATTTTGTTAAAGTATGTTTAATTATTTGATGGGTGTTGATTAAAAGTTAAATACTTGTTTGTTTAGCTTTAGTTCTTTAGAGGCATATAATCAAGGTTCTCCAAAACCCTAATAAATCTGTTGCTTACCTCTAAATCTAATTACCCAGCCTACTAATTAGGTGAAAACGATGACTGGAAATGACTTCAAATGTAGAATAATAGTAGTTGAGCAGTATTCTCAAGTTTGTCGATTAGCAAGTTGGTATTTTAGATGTTAAATGTACTGACATTTTAGGTTCGCAGCAGTTGAAAGTAGTAAAAAGCTAAGATAATTAAAATCTCTGCCGCGGAAAGGCAACAGTCTGGGGAGAGGTAGATTTCTTGAATTGTTTCTTTGTTTCTCACCAATGGGCTTTGTTATCAGCATTATTTATTTAGCCAAAGAGTTCTTTGTCTCTGCAAATGGCCCCAATCAAGTTTTGTTTGAGACAATTAGCTAGTGCCAGCCAATGAGTCCTATGCAAATGTAGGGATAGGAATGCAATGTGCGCATTTGAAGGCGTGGGGTTTTGTTCTTGGGAGGAAGGCAGATTGTAATTGCTTTCTTCGGGTACTTTTCTTTTTTCAGTTTAGTGTGGGGGGTGGGGAAGACAGGTTTATCTGGTCTCCATCCCCTCTAGTTCCAAAGCAGCTGGGAGAGGAGAGGGGGAGGGTGTCTACCGGTCCTTTAAAAGCCTCTGCCTTGCCCAATCCCAGCTCTTTTTAAGTTAGTGGTGGAACGTGGAGGAGCCTGCTGCCTCCGAGACAGTAAACCAGTATCTCTGTTTGATTTACCCCCTAGTTTCACCACCCCAAATCCACCTACTAAGGACCCTGAATTTGTGCACCCCAGGAGAAGAGAGACCCTCCAACTGGGTCCCCCTGATTTGGGCACACTTTGCGCCTCCAAGCAACCTTAGCATGATGTCTTATCTAAAGCAACCGCCCTACGCAGTCAATGGGCTGAGTCTGACCACTTCGGGAATGGACTTACTGCACCCCTCTGTGGGCTACCCGGGTAAGTGAGCCCCGCAGCACCTCTCGTCTCGCCCTTCCCCATGCGCGCCACGCGGGGATGTGACACTTTTTTCCCCAAAGCACTGACCCCACCCTAGCTCCAGGCGAGGTCCCCACTCGGTTTTCTTTCCAAAGAATCAGCTCAGATACGCCGTGTATTTCCGACCGAAGAGAGCAGAGGCTAGGGAGAAGCCAATAGTTGGATCTGCAAAGATTGCAGAAAATCCCATCGCTTCATTCTTAATTCAACTGAAAAGGGGACTCGCGTTGGGGTGATTGAGAAATGTTACTGCCCTTGCCTCCTGAGTAAGAGGCCCCTGCCCCTATCTCCAGGCCCAAGTTATCGGAGGTGCCCTCTTGGGGAAGCCGGGTTTTCTCTCCTTATCTCCTCCTCACCCCCCCCGGCTTCTCAGTTCTCCCTGGACGCCCGGGGCTGTCTCAATGACCTGAGGGCCCTACGCCACTCTTTTAGGAGGTTTAGCTTCCCTTCCGTGTAACTTCCCTCAGGTGCGAGGGCTTTCCGATCAGATCCATTTTTTAAAATCCTTCTAGGACAAGTGTAAACTATGCCCCCATTTTAAAGATGCAGGAACAAAGACACCTTGATTCCTAAAAACCACGGGAACAGGATCAAGATTCGCCTGGGGGATGCGAGCTGCCGGCGTCGGGGATCTCTGACTTCGCGAAATTGCTTTTTTTTGTTGTGTTGTGGTGTGGTTTGGGATTGATTTTATACGTTTTTTGTTGTTGTTGTTTCCTTTTTTCTCTTCATTACGTTTGTTTTGTTAACTCTCCAAGCACGCTTCGGCTGGAACCATCTCCGATGTCAGGCGAAGTGTGTGTGTGTGTGGTGGGGGTGCCCTGGAAGGGGCAGTTTGAGTCATGGGACTCCGTGTCCGCAGCGGGAGCCGAGGTCGGGGAGGGGGTGGGGAGAGCGTGGATAGCCTCTGAGTTGCGGGCCGGGAGGACCTGGGAGTGCTGTGGGGTCGGGAGTTGGGCGGAGGGGAAGTCGTAAGACTAGCGGAGACCCCTATGACTGAGAAACTGCCCCCCGACCCTAAAGGGCCCTGGACTTCTTGTCCCGCAGCCACCCCCCGGAAACAACGCCGGGAGAGGACGACTTTTACCCGGGCGCAGCTAGACGTGCTGGAAGCGCTGTTTGCCAAGACCCGGTACCCAGATATCTTCATGCGGGAAGAGGTGGCGCTGAAAATCAACTTGCCCGAGTCCAGGGTGCAGGTAGGCAGATGGGGAAAGACCCACAGAGCTATCCTTCCTGACTGTGCCAGAACCCCCACCCCCACCACCCCCTCCCACGGCAGCATGCTCTATGCTGAGGATCAAGAGAGAGAGCCCCAGGTATTTGAAAGGACCAGAGGAAGGCCTGAAATTGTTTTAAACTCTCCTTTGGAGCCCAGTAAACTATTCTAACTCCCCTTGAGTGCCTGTTTCTTTTTCCTCCAGCCACTTTTTGGCCTCCTTATCCCTACCCAAACCTATAAGCAAGGATCTTCTGGCCCAGGTTGCAAGGAAGAGGAGTGGCTATATAGTTGTGGTGATAAAGCAAAGTCCTAGAACCCTTCATTTCATGGTGGACAGAGACCCAGCCTTGGTCAGACTTCAGGGTAGTCTTAATATCCCGTTCTATGAATAAATCCTGTCTCCTTCTCAAACGCTTTGAGGAGTGAAAGAAACTCAGCTCCTGGGCAGTCCATATATTTTTACAGATGAAGGAATAGAGTTACTACTTGTTCCAAAGCCACACCTCGGTTTGGTGGTACAGCCAGGCTGTAGAAGCAGCTGGCTTTCTTACCGAAGAAATTAAGACAATAAGAGTTTTCTTTCACATATTAGGGATTGAACAGAATTTGCTAGCAATGGGTCATGTGGCAGATCTACACAGTAAAATATCCCAATGACACCCTTTACCCTCAATCCCCTAAAGTTTAAGTAGCCTTGATCCCTTACAGTTTTCCCTGAGCTGGAGAAGGAAAGTCAACCCAAACTTGCCTGGAGAACAAGTCCAGTAAAGAGTTCTCTGGAAAGAATGGTTAGCACCCAAACCACAAACCTGCCTGGGACTCGCCTTCAGCTAGAATATGTTAGTGAAAGTGCCAAACATCAATGTGAATTGCAAGCCAGGAAAGAGGCTTTTCCAGGGTGGAAGACATATTAGTGCTTGTGAGGCTTGAACCAAAGTCCTCACTGGAAGAAAACAAATGGTTCCAAATAGTTTGGTGGTGGTAATATTGGCCTGGATGACACCACTTACCAGAGTTAAGACATTTGTATAGAGAGCTCACTCAAAAGGACAAGTAAGGATTTGCAGCTTAGAAAATTGCAGTAGTTTCTCTGATCAGCCGCCTCATGCACCAAACACAACTCTCTTCATTGCAGAACATGAACAGAGCTGGTAAAGAGGATTTTCAAACTTACCATGCAGGGGCTTAAGTTGACAAGTCAGCAAACATGGTACAGGAACTACCCTTAAGGCACAGACTCCAGTTTCAGAGTTGAGACTAGTAGAAAGAACTGTCCTCAAGCCCCAAAGCAGAATACATACAGGCCACTCCACTTACCACAAAAAAAGCTTTCAACAAATAATGGCTTTCAGAGCTCCTTCTTCAACAGGATCACTTATCTTCTCGGAGATTTCTTTTTAAGTGGGGTCTTTCTAGGAGAGACAAGAGGTAAGGTGATGGAACCAGCTTCTGTATTACCAGTTGCTTCCTGGAGGATGAGCTGAAAACCATTTGGATTTAGGCTATTCTTGTTGCCATGTATCAAAATTGTTTCCTCCCACTTTTCTTGTGTTTTCTTCAGAAAGACAGATACATTCTTTTCCGTTGTGAAAGTGTCCCAGTGTATGTATATATTTCAATGTGTATATGCATATTAAGAGATGATGATAGTAAAGAAGAAAAAGGAAAGTGGGATGGAGAATTTGTAGCCATATGAATTGGCTAAAAATTTTGTTGTTTAAATTTTATTGTTCTGGGCTAGAAGTAAAGCCAGATCAAGTGCTTTCAGACAGAGTCTCCCAAATTTCTTACACATCTAGTGTCATGTAATAAGTGACATGAGAGTGTCATGTAATAAGTGTTCAGCGGCCAAAGAGAATGTTTGCTTAGCTCAACTGTCCATGTAGGAAAGATTTATAATCTGGTAACTCCTCTTGTCCTAAAGCAGTTACTAAAACCATATTAAAGATGTTTCTTTCTCTTTCCAGGTATGGTTTAAGAATCGAAGAGCTAAGTGCCGCCAACAACAGCAGCAACAACAGAATGGAGGTCAAAACAAAGTGAGACCTGCCAAAAAGAAGACATCTCCAGCTCGGGAAGTGAGTTCAGAGAGTGGAACAAGTGGCCAATTCACTCCCCCCTCTAGCACCTCAGTCCCAGCCATTTCCAGCAGCAGTGCTCCGGTGTCTATCTGGAGCCCAGCTTCCATCTCCCCACTGTCAGATCCCTTGTCCACCTCCTCTTCCTGCATGCAGAGGTCCTATCCCATGACCTATACTCAGGCTTCAGGTTATAGTCAAGGATATGCTGGCTCAACCTCCTACTTTGGGGGCATGGACTGTGGATCTTATTTGACCCCTATGCATCACCAGCTTCCTGGACCAGGGGCCACACTCAGCCCCATGGGTACCAATGCAGTCACCAGCCATCTCAATCAGTCCCCAGCTTCTCTCTCCACCCAGGGATATGGAGCTTCAAGCTTGGGTTTTAACTCAACCACTGATTGCTTGGATTATAAGGACCAAACTGCCTCCTGGAAGCTTAACTTCAATGCTGACTGCTTGGATTATAAAGATCAGACATCCTCGTGGAAATTCCAGGTTTTGTGAAGACCTGCTGTAGAACCTCGTTTTGTGGGTGAATTCTTAAAGATACTGGGCTGGACATTCCAGTTTTAGCCAGGCATTGGTTAAGAGGTAGATGGGATGATGCTCAGACTCATCTTCTGATCAAAGTTTTGAGAAGCATAGAAGGAAAAATGAAGGGCCTTAGAGGGGCCAACCAACCAGCAACCTGAAATGGACAAAACAGTCTACTTAAGGTCCTGTCATAGTTTTAGATCATTGGATTTTTTGATTTGCAAAGTGATCAAAAGCATTCTAGCCATGTGCTACCAAAAACCACCAAAAATAAACAATGTCAAAACAAAGCTAAGTTGTGAGGGGAGGGAAGGTCATAGCCTTCTTAAGCAGAGGTGTTCCAATGTTTTAGCTAATCCTTGGTTGAATCTTAGGAATGGACAGTGTCTCAAGCTCATTCACGTTTCATGACCAACTGGTAGTTGGCACTGAAAAACTTTTCAGGGCTGTGTGAATTGTGCGACTGATTGTCCTAGGTGCACTACTTTATTTAAAAAATGATGTTCATAAGGAGTCAATATGTAGTTTAAGAGACAATCAGTGTGTGTCTTATATAAATGGTACATCTGTGGTTTTAAATCTGTGCTAGACTTCAAAACTGTGATATCCTGTTATTGTATGCAACCTTGAACTCCACCTCTGCAGGGGTTCTTTTGTGATTACATAGGTTTTAATTAATAAGCAAAATTCAGAGCAACTGAGTACTTATCTACCTTTGGCTGGAGGTGAGCTGCACTGAAACTAGACAACAAAATGTCTTGGTAGAAGGAGAGTAAGAGAAGAGAAACAGAAGGACACTAATTCATCTGTAATTTACTGTTAGTAAATCTAGCAGTAAAGAGACATTGGTCAATTGCTCTGACCCTGATGAATTTATAAATTGAGATCATTGTTGTTTATGCTTGCAGATGTTAACTGGAAAAGTTATATATGCATAAACCTTTTCTTCCTGCATTTGGCAGATATGTATAATTATATTAAAATGGTTCTAGCACAACATTGGGTCCAGTTTAATTTTATACCACTATTTATGAATGAAAAGCCTATATTAAACCTCTCCTTCCTCAAACATGTTTTTCTTAGGGCAGAGAGGAAATCAACAAACTTTCTTATTAAAAATGTTTTTTGTTTTGCTAATCTATGATTGAAGTAGTTATGGATGATGGTATGTACACTTTTTGAATTTCATAGATTCTTCAGATTGCTCTGAAATTGAATTTAGAGAGCCTAATATTCACTAGGGTCTTGTTCTCTTTACCTTTCCCTGCCTACCATATACCATAATGATTCCTTAGGCACTTTATTAGTAGGATTTTATGGAGATTAACTTTTTTTAAGAGGAGAAGGAAAAAAATAGGGGTACCTCAGAAAAAATGAGAATGACAAGAATTCCTTGTTTCTATTCTCTGTTCGATTAAGGAGATTTTTTTTTTAACTTCCAAAATATCTGAGGTAAACATGAGAGGGAGTGTAATCAGAATCTGAAAGCAATTCAGGCAGAAATGATTTCTGAACAATAGGGTTTCAGAAAAGTTTTAAAACCTATAATTTCAGTAGTTGAACATAAGGCACGCTGGTCAGTTCTTTTTTTTTAAAGAAAGTATTGAAAAAAAATGGGTCCCTTTTCAATTGTACCTGTGTTTTGTAAATCAATCACCAGAAAAGACAAATGGAGAGTTGATCATGGTGTTCCGTAGGCAAAAGCAATATTTTAAAATTTCATTTTAAAACATTACTCTTAAATCTGACCATAATTAAATGCCTTTTCATTGTAGTTTTTAAATGAAAGCTAGCAATTGCAACCATTTTGTTTTCTGGCTATGATATTTTGACCCTGGTTGCACATGCTCTCTTGAGCACCTAATCTTGCCTAACAAGTAAATTGTTTTTATTTTTCTGCTAAAGGAAGTGCAATCATTTACACCCAGCACCTGAGGCAAAATTTTCCAGTACCTACTGATAATATTCACCATATTGTACTTTACACCGAAGTGAAATTGGAGCCCTGTAGTTTTACAGTTTTTGAGATGCAGGATCTTAATTGTTCAGTTTTTCTCATGCACTACTAACGCAAATCCAGCTCTCGTGTACAATAATTTCTCACACCACTTTCAGTTTTCTAGATAACTCACAAAGGGTCAGGAAAGGCTGCCCTTTAAAAACAATAATGATGACAAACATCGGTCTACTCAGCAAATAAAGTTACCAGCTTTTTTACTCCTGAACTTAAAGAAAAAAAAGTGGTCAGAAAGAAGAGATGCTAAGCACTCTCTAAAACTAATTTTTCCATCACCTTTGCACAGCTCCGTTTGAGACCACGGAGTTAAGTCCCTCTAATGGCAAAGTAGGAATGAATTCCCCCTGACCGCAGGCAACGCAGGGAGGGGAAGACGGGCGGGGAGCAAGCACTGGCTTAAAGACGTCCAGAGACTTCTGATCACCACCCCTAGTCAAGACCGGATTTAATGAAGTTAAGCACAATAATGATGATACTTGGTACTGAAATGATGCCGTCCCCCAAAGGCTTCGGGGAGCTACTTCAACAGCATATCTGGAATTAACAAGAAGTGAGACGGCAGTATAATCTCCGTTTTGGATAGCGGAGATGAGGGTGGGGGTAGTTTGTTAACAAAGATCTGTAGCCCCGAACCTTTATCTTGCCCATAGAGTCTTGGCCCCTTGTATTTCACCTTGGAAGTGTTTCTTCACTTCATAGACAAGAAGCGAAATTCAATCAAGTCAAATAAGTTCCGGCTTTCGAAACCTCCAGGTTTTAGATAATACTCAGTTTCCTCAACTCCCCTCCTAACAGTTCCTTCTAATCTCACCTTTCCTGTGGGTGTCCCACCCTCAGCCCCGCACAGAGGCCGCTTAAGGCGGAAGACTCTGGGAGGCCCTGGGCGGAACTGCAGGGTCAGGGAGCCAAGGCGTGGGTCTTCACAGCCAAGAGAAAGCTGTGGTTATCCAGGGAAATCTCATTTCTACCCCGAGGAGGCCAAGCTGGGACTGAGGCCCGAGCCGGCTCTCCTGGCTGGGGCCGCCCTTTGGGGGCCACTCACAGCCCTGTGGGCCATGCAGGGCGAGATGAGACTTTCTTCCCGACTCCCCTCTCGCCTTCTGGTCTGGCTCCCTCCCGAGTCGGAACCCAGGACCTCCCCAGAGCTGCAGCCCACCTCACTCGGCCTTGTGCTCAGGCCTTGGGGACGCTGGGCCGAGCTCTGACGCGGGCCGCACCCGGGCACCGTGGGCTGCGGGAGGGTCCAAGGCGCTGCCGCGGGCCTGCGAGCTGGAGGATGAGCGCCGCCAGCCGGGAGGACAGCGTGCCTCCCGGGGCCCCACATCCGGCGCTGAAACGCCCATTCCCCGGCCCTGAAACCAGGCCTCTCGGTCAGCCGCGGGCTCAGCGCCGGTCGCTGGGTGTACCGGCTGCGTAACCGCACAGTCTGGCCGAATTCGCGCTCCAGGCCGACCCGGGGCGGGGGCGGGGCAGGGGCGGCCGGGAGAATCCTGGGACCTTCAGGGAACGGCCCGCTGGCGGGGGTGCGAGCGCCCTGCGCCGGAGGGAGCGAAGGCCGCGAGGGAAGGAGAGGAAGGTGAACGGGGCCCACCGGGCGCGAGAAGGAGCCAGGCGGCAAATGAGGACCCAGCGGAGCCCGCGGCCTCTCTCTTTCTGCGTCTCCCGAGAGGAAGCGCTACAGGCGGCTGGGGAGTGGACCACTCTTCCTGGCTGCGAAGGGGGAGGCCGCCGCCGCCGCCACCACCACCTCCACCGACGGGAGTTCCCGCCGCTTCTGCGGCCTCCTGTGCCCCCGGTTGACGTAAAGCCGACACCGGGCCCACCTGGGCCTCCCGGGGGCCCAAGGGATCCACCAATGAAAGCCGGAGGGTTCGGCCCTCGCCTGGGAGTCCCCGCACTGAGCTGAGGTTTTCAGGGAAAAGCCTGTGGATACCCATTTACCCTCGACACATTTCTTTTCTCCTACCCCCATTTTTGTTTTTTAACCAACTGCCCTGTCTTGTTTTCCCCTCCGACCTGCAGCATCACTACACTGCCCTGGAGGCCAGAAGCCAGTGCCCGAGCAGGGAAACGGTCTCTTACGCGTCCCGGAAAGCCCCCAAATGCCAGGCAGCCTGTTCCGGCTACCTGCGGGGCAGGCGCCGTGATCGTGTGCCTTCCACCACTTAGCCAGAAACGGGCGCGCTGGCCGCCAGCCTCGACCACATGTTAGAACTCATATCCCACACTTGGTGGGAACCTTGCTGTCGTTACCTGGACAAAGCTGTAACCCCAAACCAGGCGTGCCAGTGTTAGGCGGCGGTTATTTGCATACAGAGACGTGTTTTAATCATGCAAAAGAGAAACACACAGGAGCTGAGGAGCCAGGCGCATCACACGTAATGGAAGCTGACGTAAAAGAATAGGAAGATGCGGCGCAGGGATCGGCCCTGAGCTCGGTCTGCTGCCTTCTGCGTTCCTTCGAAACTTTTATGAAGGATAGATATCCCTCTCCCTTTCATGCCACTAAACAGTCCCAAACCCCATCACTTATCAACAGGGCCAAACCTGCGACCAGCGCCTTAAACACCTCTGTCTTTTCTCAACCGCCGGCGCCCAGCCAGCGCAGCCTGCCCTCGTAAAACCATAGCTCCCTAGTCGCCTCAGTGCCTGGGAGTTTCTCCTGGGGGTGCTGGAAGCAAAACCCCATACAAAGCCCACCCCGATAGTTTTCGGTATTAGGCTCTGAAACTGCACAGATTATAGGATTTGTCTCGGACAGAATTAACACTACACTGTGAACCCGTAGTGCTCCGATATATTGACACAGGTTGTACGTTGTACAGTACTGCTTGGAGCATTTCTTCCAAACTGCCTGTTAATAACAGGAGACTTTAAATAATAACTGCGGCGGCTTGTGGCTTTTTGTTGTGTTTTTTTTTTTGGGGGGGGGGCTGGTTAAAATGAAATCTAGGAACTGTTTTTAAAGGGCAGTTCTTCTAAGTGGAAGCAGTTCGAACGAAACGAACCGAATCCGGGAGCTGGGGTAAGCTTCTTCAGTACATGTGGCTCTAGAGGAGGAAGCAGGCACGAGTCTCAAAGGCCCTCCACTACGCCGCAGTCCCCGCCGCCAAGGGAGGCGCTCCTGGTTATAAAAAGCAGCAGCCAGACTTCCTTTCTTGCAACCCAGTGTATTTTATATTTAAAAACTAACATGCTGTCGACTGCAAAAAACAATAAGCAAATTCAAATAAAGGAGCCCTATCAGTCCAACTCACTAGGTCAAAGATAACTGCTGGTGCCAAGGCGGCCAGGCTATCAGGAGGGGGGAGGGTCGGCTTCGAATTTTGTTTTTCTCCTAGAGGGAAAGTCGAACAGCGTGAGGTCTGTGACTCACTTTTATTCCTTAATCTCCTTCACCCATTACCTTCAATCTTAGTGGAAATGGTGTTAGGAAAAACAAAACAAAACAAAAAGAATCCCAAGCAAACGTAATGCTAAGTAGCCAAAGTTTGCATTGACTTCTGTTTCAGCATAAGGGGAAAAAACGATGCCCAAGAATCAGGGAGAATCCTCTGCCACCCTCTAGTGCCCTGCCTTAAACTTGCCTTCTGTGGGGGTGGGAAAGGGACCATTTGTATTAAGGATTTCTCTTAGTCCATTTGCCATCCCTAGGAAACATTTACAGCTGAGGGCCTCTTTAAAAATAAGATGCCAGTTTCTAGCAGTCTAGAATTGATAATTGCCTCCCCCCACCCCCCACCCCAGACTGCCCATGAAAGAACCAGCAAATCTCACCTTTGGGAGTCAGATGAACAGCGATATTGTGCCCTCAAGGCGTGCTCCCCTCCTCCCCCAGGTCCTTGAGGTAAAGATCTGAAAGCTCCCTTTAGAAGTAGCTCCCAGGTTGAGGTGCAGGCTCTTCCTTGGGTCTGACCCTAACTTCCCAACTGGGACCTCCAGGGTCTAACTGAAAACAGAAAATCACCTATGGCAGCTTGGAGTTGTTCAAATTTGTTCCTCGAACCAATAGTGACATTTTAGGCTCACGGAGCATTAACAAATCTCCTTAACATTCAGATGACTCTGAAAGCGTTGGTAGCCGATTACTGGACATGGACCCTGGGCAACGAGGTCTGAAGTGGGTGTCTGACCATAGCTACCTGATTATAAGCTTACAGCCAAGCCACTTTTTAGCTGCGACGCTCTTAAACGGCGTTCTTTCTAGCAGCAGAGACTTGTGTGTTCCTCATTTAACAGTATGTAACAACGGCACTATGTTCCAACAAGGGGAGGGAAAAACCTGCATGTAGCCATAAACTCACCTCCAGAAAAAAGGGGAGAGGGACGGTCGCTGGTCATTGCCCTTCGCTTGCCTGAGCGGAAACCCAAAGGGAAGTGGCCCGAACAGATCGAGCCCCTCGCCGGAGATGCCGCAGTTACCCTGAGTTCGGGGACGCTCCGGCTGGACTCCCTCGTCTCCCGGCCTCTGGCCTCGGAGCCCGACCCCTAAAGCCGCTGCTCAGCTGGCCCCGAAGTGGCCCGCCAAGTCCAGGGCATTCCTGCCTGTGGCAGGGAAGCCTTTGGGCCCGGCCACGCACAGTCGACGGTGCTAAGAGGCCTCTGGCGCTGCCGCGGGGCCAGGGAAGAAGGGGGCTCCGGGTTTCTCCGGAAAAGATGGCAAGTGTACCATGATCCCCTTCTCCACCCCATCTTCCACCCAACAAATGCCTAAAACTACACGGAAGACCCCGAAAGCTGGGCCTTGCGGAGCTGCGAAGCACACACCAATATCTCCCCAAGGGGCTTCCCTTTCCCGTGCGTGGTGTCCCGAGCGAATGTCATTTAGAGAGCCCAGGGAGAAGTCAGGAGTGGCTGCGAGGAAGATTTCCGGCTAGCTGCGTGGGTCATGGGCCTCCAAGCCGGGCTAGAGGCAGAGAATCAGGGCCACGACCCACAACGCGCGCTCCCGACGGGCACCAGCCCCGGAAGCAGGCCTCTGACTCATGGCGCCCCCATGCCCCGCGCATCGCTCCGACTGCACGTGGCCGGGCCTCCAGGGACCCTGCGGAGCGGCAGACTGGGTCGCCGCGGCCTGGCAGAGACTAAGGCTT
Organism: Bradypus variegatus; assembly: GCA_004027775.1. Classification (NCBI taxonomy): domain Eukaryota; kingdom Metazoa; phylum Chordata; class Mammalia; order Pilosa; family Bradypodidae; genus Bradypus; species Bradypus variegatus. Next base: position 6,226 of record PVKY010001065.1, on the reverse strand, counting down.
TGGCTCCAGCACACCGTACCGCCGCGCTCGAAAGCAGGGAGGCTCAGGGAGTCCTTGGGCCGCACGCTCCTCATTCTCCAGCCGCTTCTGTGGCATTTACGAGGATCGGTGAATGGTGAGTGTGACAGAAACGAAGCCAGTTGGCAACATTCACCACGGCCAAGGCCAAAGTGGGCGCTCTTACCGCGCCCCGCTCCACACGTCCCGGCCCGACGCTGGGTTGGCTCCGAAGTCCAAACTTCCTACCTCCGGCTCCTTGGGGTGACAAGACGCGAGAACTGAGACGGGCTTGACCTTAGGGCTTGTGGTCTGGCGAAACCCCTTTCCCGACACGGGGTGCGCCTAAGTCCCGGAACCGAGGGTGCCAGGCCGGCAGGGCGCAGTCGGCGCTGTCCGGGGGGCCTTGGTGGAAGTGCGCCTCACCCGGCACTGAGGGCCCAGACGGCGACGACTTCCGGTTCCAACTCGAAGTCTCAGCAACTGGGGTATGGAAAGGCGTGATACCTTATGCTTTAGAAGGCTGGTTAATGAAGTGGCCTAAAATGAATTTTGGGTTAGAGGTTTTGAACATTAAGGGTGCATAAAGATTTTCCCCAGTCCTTTTTGTCCACTAATCCAAGCACGTTTGATGACTTTTGTGTAATGTCTGGTTCGAGGTTTCCATCCATCTTTATTGCTATGGAAATGCAAAGGAATTTTTTTTGGTGGAGGAGCGGATGTTTTGGGTAATTGTATGTATTTTTCAAATTGAAATCCTTAAAAATGAAATTCGATGATTTTCGAAAGAAGAATCACGTTAATAGTTTCAGTTTTAAATTGATGCAAGTGTAATTGAAATGAATCTTTCAACAGCTCTTCCTGATTAAATCGATTTTTAAGTCTAGTCTGAGTTGGACACTTGAAGCTTTAGAAGGCTAACAAGAACTCAGTCTACTTATGAATAACTTTCTACCAGAGGCATAGCCTTTGTTTGGTCTTAAAAGTTACAGTGCCATAGTAGCCTCTGATTTTGAGATGGGGGAGAAGTAGAAAACTTGGTACAAACATGCAGCCCTTTTCAAGGACTAATCACTGAATGGATTAAACCAATAAACTCAATTTCTGCCCATTTAAAATGGTCATGTTACTTTCCTTTTTTTCTTTCCCTTTATATATTTTGATAAAAGTATTGGGTATGTAATATAATTTTTAATAGAATGCCTTAGCTGATCTTCTTTATCAGGGTTTCTGAGCCTGTGGTTCAGGCATTCCTTCGGGAATGAGTGCCCATAGATATGTTTTGGAGGGTGGGTGAATCCCCTCAATTGTATAGAAGATTTTGTGTGTGTTTGTGTGTCTGCAGTGTGATTTTTTGGATAGAAGATCCACTGCTTTCATCAAATTCACAAAAGGATCTGTAACCACACAGAATTAAGAGCCGTTGGTCTTTACGGTGCATATGTTATGAATGAAGGGTAAACTTGGAGAGAGAAACATTTGTAGTTCATGGTACAGTTGGATAATATGGCAACCCCATAAAAATTTAAATCTACCCTCAACTTTTTGAAACCTTGAATTTTTAAAACAAAATAATCTCAAAATTCCCTTTGATTTCTAAATTCTGCTCAATTAGGCATAATTTGAACTATTTTACATCAGATTGTTTTTACATAAATTCTAAATCAATGGAAGAGTGGTTTTTAAAATGGCATCTATACATGAAAAGTAAAGTGAAAATTTAAGTAATGATTTTAATAATTCAAACCTAAAAGCCCCTTTAACCAATACAAAACAAACAGGAACGGCAAAAAGCAGCAGGCATCTGGCCCTAATTAAAAGTTTCAGTAATTTCAGTCTGAATTCCCGGTTTCTCTCTCTCTCTCTCAATCTCTCTCTTTTTCTATCTCTTCCCCCTCCCTCCCTCCCTCTCTCTCTTTCTTTCTCCCCCTCCCCTCCCACTCCACAAATTTTCCTGTTGAAAAGCTTTTAATTTCTCTTAAAGCTTGATGATTGTCAAAGGTGGATGAAGCAAAGATTGTGGGAGGTAGGACCTTCTGACTGAGTTGGAAGGAGAGTATGGCTTTGTCTTTCAGGTGGGGAATTCAAGGTCAGAGTGTATAGTCACTGGTAAGAGACTCAGGAAAGAATTTAAATACTTGGAGATGTGTGGTTCAGAACACACAGATCTTGCCCATTTCTCTCACTTCACAACTCCTCAGCTTACTTCCAACCTTGTTTGAGAAGATATTTTCCATTAGTGCAAGAGCAAGCATAATCTACCAGTTTATTTAGCATTTGATCTTTGTGCAGAGGCTACCATTTAAAGTACCCATAGCAGCTAAGATTTTGATCTGGTTCCTAAAATAGCTTGAACCAAGCAACCTCAGGCAAGTAGACACAAGATACTAGCAATTTATTTTATATCAGCTCCCAAGCCATCACCAGATGATAACAACCCTTGGACACTGTTAATCTCTGCTTGATTCAAATGGTGATGCAAGGTGAAAGGCAAGGGTGTTATCTCTGAGCAATTCGTGTGGCCTTCTGTAGATTGCCAGTTGGGCCAATACAATTGAAGCCTCTTCTCCAGTGGTTACTTTAAAAATTTCATATCCAAAGTCTTTGGTCTTTGTTGGACTAGAAGGTAGGAGGGCTTTATCAAGGAAAATGCTGGAGGGCCAAGATGTGGGAGCTTAGAATTCAATACGAATTAGAAATGTTGAAAAGGTAACTGTGTGTTCCCTGCCCAGTAAACTTTGAACAACATCACTGTGACCACGACTAGAAAAAGCCTCTGGAAACGGATGTTTTTGCCAGACAGTAGAGGGAAAATGCACTTTAAAAAATAAAAAGCAAAGTCCTATCTAGAATTTGTTTTGTTTTGAAAATGGCTTTATTTTTGCAAGCTGTAAGGTCAGCACAGATCACCATATACTCATTTGGCATCAATCCAGGGCTAGAAGGGACAAGAGAGAGTGGGGGAACAGTGTTGAATAAAGGAAAGGGATGTTCTGGTGAACAAAAGCTGTCCTGTGTTTTGGTTCCCAGAGGGAAACCAGGCTAAATGGACCGCGGAAGGACCGCTACTATTTGCACTTTTCAAATATGTAGAGGGAACAGTTTCTGTTTCATATTCCAGGGTACTCAGTTCTAGCCTGAAGTCATAGAAATGTGCTTTTACTGCTTGGTGGAATTATTCCGTCCTTGCTATCCCATCTCTAGCAGTTTTAGTGATTCTGCTTGATTTTTCTAGAGAAAATTGATAGATAAAAATGGAGAGATGTCAAAAATACTGCATGGGGAGTTAAAGCTTAATTGGTGCAGAATTTCTCTTGGGGATGATGGAAAAGTTTTGGTAATGGAGGATGGTGAAGGTAGAAAAACACTGCAAATGTAATTAACACAACTGAATTATATATCTGAATGAGGGTAAAGGAGGAAATTTTAGGTTGCATATATGTTATCAAAATTAAAATTAAAAAAGGCTTCCAACCCAGAAAGGTAAAAGGACATTATTGTGACAACTGAACATTGCATTGTATGCTTTATATCAATGTTAAATTTCTTGAACTTGATAGCTATACTCAAGGTAGTTATATAGTGAGCGTCCTTGTTCTCAGGAAATGTACCTGGAAGTGTTAAGTATTAGAGAAGTATGATGTATGCAACCTATTCTCACATATTTAGATGATCGATAGATAGATAGATAGAATGATAAAATATATGTCCCCAAATGTTAAAAGGTAGTAAAATCTCACTCATATGCGTGAGGGTCTTTTGGAGTTCTGTGTATTGTTTTTATATTATTTTTGCAACTTTCCCATATGTTGGATGTTATTTTGAAATAAAAAGTTAAAAAAAATACTGCAACTATTTTAATAATACATTTTTTAAGGTCCATGTGCTGGAAATGAGTTCTTGATGGCAAAGGCAAAACCAAATTAAGTATTTTTAGCAATAAGCTCCTTTGGTCAGGATCAAAGTCCAAGTTGACATATGTAGAATTTCAGTTATCAGCAGTGTCATAGAGACATCCTGTTATATTGTTCCATAACTTCATTCCTAGATCTTTTGTTTGTTGCCCTACATTTTTAATTAACTTATTATATGCAAACTCTATTGTTTGGTATCTTTTCCTAAAAATTATATACTAGAATAACACAAGCTAATGACTAATTAGGAAGTCCAGTAGTCACAGGATGGGTTCATTATATACAATTGGTAAAGGGACACTCCTTGTGATAAAAAATCACTGATTGTCTGATAAAGTGGTACATTCTATAACATTCGGTGGTTGTCTGATTGTAGGGAAATAAGGCATGGAATAAACATTGAAGTCTTGTTATTGCCTAAGACTGGCCTTGGCTACAGAGTTTTGCTGATACCAGGTTCAAAAAACATAAAGAGAATCACAGCATTTGCTTGGTCAGACGAGGTAAACCATCATGCTTAGAGTATTTGGAAGGGAATATAATTTCAGAACTATCTTAAGTATCTTTTCCATCAGAGGTAGTCTCTCTACAGATGGAGGTACCAGGCCTTTATTCTCTTGGCCTGGTACTGTCACATACTCACCATGATGGTGATGATGATAGGATTGAAATGGTTTCATGTATCTTAAACTAATGAGCAGGTCTAGGTAATTTACTCAGCCTTTGAAAGATCTATTTAAACAGGCAAACATGCTACTCATCAGAAGTCAGCCTTCATTTTTGGTCTAAAACTTTTACACTTGAGTACTTTATTGGTAACTTGAGTAGATCTGGTGTCAAAAGAAGTCTGTAGCTTCCTTATGGGAGTGTGATGTATGCTTATCCACCTTATCTTTCCTGATTATATTGAGCTTTTCCTGAGCTTTGGTTAGTTTTATCTCAACTTCATATTCAAATTGGATTTTTTATTTTTTTGGCCTTTATCTCCAGCTCTCCTAACATTATAGAAACCCTCATACAACATTATTTGATAAGGAGCTGTGACCTCTTGGTGCCTTAGAAAATGTGAATTAGTACATGTTTTTTGGTTATTTGAGAATTGGATCTTAGTGTCACCAGGGATGTAATTTAAGATAATGGTTAAGCCATTCAGGCTCCAGAGTCAGACTGACTGGGTTGAAATCCCAGTTCCTCTATAACTGAGTACAAGTAGATTTTCACCCTTATGAAGATTATTTAACCACTCTGTGCCTTACCTACAAAACAAGAAAAATAATAGTAACTACTTCCCAGGATTGTCATGGAGATTAAAGCACTTAGCTCAGTGCCTCGCAGATAGTGCCTGATCCATTTCCCTTTTATTGTTATCATCATTATTGTCATTGTCATTGTCATTGTAGTTAGTATTTGGCCAACAAAACTAAGTCAGAATCAGAAGCCTTGATAAACTAATGTTGAACACATTATTCCACTAAAAATATAGGAATACAGATGTGAGAGGATGGATTCAAGAAGAGAGATTACATAATGTACGATATGTATCAAACTGTAGAAGTAGTATAACTGTATGGTTAAATTAATTTTGTATTGTGTTTGTCTTTGCCACAAAGAGTTTGTATATTTTTTCAACCATCAAAGAAATGATAAGGATTTTGAGACCAGCACATATATTTGTAAAGTGGGAAATAAGAATAGTAACAATTTGACAAGACAGCAAGGTATAACAAAACAAACCCATCTTATCCTCTTTATATCCGACCATTTAAAGATTTAAAATAATTTCTCCATCACTGCAAGCAGTTCTTTCCCAGTTCCAAACACTCTGAACACCAAAACTGCTCTCACTCTATTTGAGAATGATACTGACATCTTCATTCCTATACAATTTAGGTTAATTCAGTCTGTGGGCAATGCCTCCCACCCCCCCATCTCTAAAAACCCTGTCAAAACATGGTTTTAATTTTCTTTTAAATGTGGTTCAAACAGAGCTGCCAACACATTTCACATTTTCCCCTTAAACATTGGTATTTAACAAGCAAAGTGAAGTAAAACAGTTTAGCAATAAGGTAATGAAGACCTTGTAAATTGGGCTCTTGGTTTAAAAAAGAAGAGAATAATTGGGAATTAAAAAGAATTTATGCAAATCAGCTACTATGGATGATAGCAGAGAAGAGAACAGGCTAATGAATTTGTTCAAATAAATTTACTGAAGATGGCAATTCAGCTCTCTAAGGAATTACAGGGAAAATGAGTAAGTGGCTAGAGGGGCTGATACCTCAAGAAAGCCTGAATAGGCAAAATGGACCACATTTGTA
>PVKY010001064.1:0-35724 GCA_004027775.1 Bradypus variegatus | reverse complement strand
TTGTCCGTCCTTGTGTCCCCTGGTCTCTGTGGCCACCGGTCAGCAGCCTCCGGGGAGCCAACCCTCCTCAGCCCCCTGGCTCCACCTGCTACAGGGTCCCAGCCTGCACCTCTGCGGGTTCCTCCCTTCCCCTCTGTGGTTGGGTGTGGGGAGCGCTGGTGTGGGAGGTGAGGCTGCCGTGCCCAGGAAGGAGGTGGCCATGGTGGACGGGCTCTGCAGCCAGGTCTCCCTGACCCCCGAGGGCTCCTGACCCTGACTCTGGCCAGGAGCTTGCACGCCACCCACAGCCCCAGGAAGGAGAATCTGGACGGGGCAGTCTCCCAGTGCCGCACGTGGGCTCAGACTGGTGCCTGGGAGTGCTCCAGTTGAGTCTTGAAGGGTGAGGGGCCTTTGTTAGGAAGAAATAAGAAAAATGGGCTCCCAAGCAGATGGGTCCCAAGGTAGGGGGGCCAGGAAGGACTTGCCTGAGGAATGAGAACCTGGAGGGGTAACAGGAGCAAATCAGACGTGGAAATGGAACAGACTTGGGGGCAGAGATCTGATTGCAGGGATTTTACTGGGGACCCCTCTTGGAGTTGACACCTGTGGGTGAGTGGAGGGTTGACTGGGGATGCAAGGGCATTAGGTGACTCAGCTGATCCCACAGGGAGCTCTGGAGCTGGGCTGGCTCTTCAGAGGTATCCCGATTGAAGCAATTCTTGTATTCCGGTGGAGACCTGCCATCATCTCTGGGCCGTCCCCAGGAAGGGGCGCGACTGGGGCACTGCAGAGCTCTTTGGTGTGAGCCATGAGTGGGTCCCTCCCAGCAGCTGGGGTAAGGGGTCTCTGTCCTGATGAGCGATGTGGGTGGCAACCACAGCGCCCACTATACCAGGTGCATGTGGGAAAGAAACAGCGACGAACATGGTTCTTCCAGAGAAGCCAGTGCTCCAGGGCCTGACACAGTGGGAGGCGATGAAGCTGGGTTGGTGAGTAGAGGCCACTCATCTAGGGCCTTTGAGGCTTCATCTTCATCCCTAGAGCAGCGGGGAGCCCGCGAAGGATTTGGAGAGGGGAGCAGAGACCAGTTTACTGTGAAGCTAATGATGCTTAAGCTTCAGGGCCCTCCGTAGGCCGTGGGTTCACATGGGCATATGAGATCTCTTCCCTTTCCACCCCCTCTCCCCCTCTGACACACTTCTCTTGTTGGCTGCTGTTAGGGCGTCCATGGGCATTTCGTGGTTCTGGCTATGGGGAAATTGGATTTCGGGTACATTTGTTGATCCCTTTTCATGGTTCTCAGGCTCTGCCGTGTATAATTGTTCCAGTTTGCTAAAGCTGCCAGAATGCAAAATACCAGAAATGGGTTGGCTTTTATAAAGAGGATTTACTAGGTTACAAATTATAGTTCTAAGGCCATAAAAGTGTCCAAACTAAGGCACCAACAAGAGGACACTTCACTGAGGAAAGGCCGATGGTGTCTGGAACACTCTGTCATCTGGGAAGGCACATGGCTGGCGTCTGCTGGTCCTTTGTTCCCAGGTTGTGTTGCTTTCAGCTTCTGATTCCAGTGGCTTCCTCTTTAAGCATCTGTGGGTTCTCACTTAGCTTCTCTGGGGCAAACTCTGGGCTTTATCTCTTAGCTCAGCATCTCCAAACATCCTTCTGTCTGCATCTCCCAGCATCTGGGTCTGTGCCAGCCCCTGAGCTCTCTTAAGGACTTCAGTAAACTAATCAAGACCCACCTTGAATAGGTGGGGTCACACCTCCATAGAAATAATCTAATTAAAAGGTCTCACCCAGCGTTGGATGGGTCACATTTCCACGAAAACAACATAATCAAGAGGTCCCACCCACAATAGGTCTGCCCCCACAAGACTGCATTAAAGAACATGGCTTTTTATGGGGTACATATCAGATTCAAACCATCACAATAGTTAAGTTACCTTAGCCATTTGGGTGTGGACATAGTTTTCAGAAATAGTCGTAGTTACCACTATGCCAACTCACCCATTGTGTCACCCTGCAAAGTATCACAGAATGGGTAATAGGGCCGTGGAAGCCCATTCTCCTCAGATCATTGGAGGAAAAGGTGCCTTAACTCTACTTGAGGTTGGGGCTACTTCTGTATTTGTGTCAGTTTACGTTTTCTCTTCAGGTATAGTGGAGCATTTTACACACGGCTGCAAGTCGAGTCTTTCTTAGAAAGAGCACTTACTGTATAAATACAACAAAAAAGTAAGAGACCCTAAAATAAAATTTCAAAGACCGAAAGAGAAAGTTGGTTAAAACTAGATGCAGAAAAGTTTAATCAAAATGTCAACGAAGCCTTGCTACACCAGTTTAGCTGCAATGTTGGAACTTGTTTTGGAATGCTTCAGTAAAACAAGGGAGCAATTACAGCCTGCTTAATTGGATATTATAAAGGGTCCCACTTTTATCATTTTCAAATTTGTTTATTAAAGAATGGAGAGAAAAATCAGATCAAAGTTAATGGAGTAGGAAACAAAAGTAATAAAAATGAGTAAAAGAAGTCAATAGAAATAACTCTGATTTCAAAAAGTGAATTGTAACTAAAAAGATTTCAGATGAAGCTGAAAGCAGCCATTCATCAGAGGGAGATGAATATCAAAGAGAAATGACGGACAAGCTCGTAGAGTGTTTGACAATGTAATGAATGAAGAGAAGTGGACCCAATGAACACGTTGGAGAAACTTCTTTCTGATCAGACGTGAAACGTTGACAACATTGAAGACAATATGAAACTCAGAATACTGCCTCTGCAATAAGGATGTCAACAGAAAACTGGTTATTGAGTTGAATGCAAACGCAAAGAATGTTCAAAATCAGGCTCTGTCCAGAAAAATTTGAAATGCCCTGAAATCCACTTCATGGAAAGAAGCTGGATACCAGCTTCTCCCAATTTGATGGTCATAAGTATTCAAAAGACATCAACTATAACGTCCCTAAATTTTGGTAATGAAAGAAGAAAATGTCTTCCTTAACATGTTAGGGAAAGGGTTGACAAACCACAGTGCGTGGCCAATTCTAGCTCCTGCCTGTTTTTCTCTTTTCCGAGCTTTATTGGATATGGTTCACATCCCATGCAAGTCACCCATTTGGAGAGTACAGTTCAAAGGCTTTATTTGACATGTTCACAAAGTTGTGAAAACCTCACAATAATCAAATTTCAGAGCATTTGTGTCTCTCCCCAGTAAGTCCAGGGCCCGTCAGCCGTCACTCCCCACTCCCCCCAGCCCCTGCCCTGGACAATCTACTCACCACCCCGTGGATTCGCCTCTTACGGACATTTATTTAGATGGATTCATGCACCGTGGCCTTTTGTGACTAGCCTCGTGCACTTCACATAACGTTCTCAGGGCTCACCCATGTTTAGCGCATATTAGTACTTCATTCCTTCTTGCTGAATAACAGTCGGTTGTGTGGATAGACTACATTTGATTTCTCCATCTATTAGTCGATGGACATTTGGGTTGTTTCCACTTTGAGGCTATTATGACGAATGCTGCTATGAACACTCGTGTATGAGTGTTTGCATGAATGTGTGTTTTCATTTTCCTTGGACATGAGTCTGAGAGTGAAATTATTGCGTCTCGTGGTAACTCCATGGTTAACGTTTTGAGGAACTGCCAGAGTGTTTCTCAAAGCAGCTGCCCTATGCTCTACTCCCACCAACAATGTCTGAGAGCTGCAATGTCTCCATACCTTCACCAAAACTTGTGATTGTTCGTGCCTTTTGTTATAACCACCCTGCTGACTATGAAGTCATATCTCCTTGTAGCTTTGACTTGCATTTGACTCTGTAAATCAATTTGGTGAGTATTACCATTTTAACAATATTAAGTCTTCCAATTCATGAACAGTGGTTGTCTTTTCATTTATTCAGGTCTTCTATAATTTCTTTCAACAATGTTTAGAGTATATGTTTTGCACTTCTTTTTATTTTTTAGGTTCATTACTAAGGTGTTTTCTGTGTGTGTATGTGAGTCTGTGATGCTCTTGTAAAAATTTTAATCAGTTGTTATATTGTCCTCATGGTTTGACACTTTTATCATCATAAAATTTTCTTTTTTATACCTAGTAATATTTCTTGTCTTAGAGTCTATTTTGTCTGTTATTAGTATACCACTCCAGCTCTCATTTGCTTGCTGTTTGCATAGGATATCTTTTTCCATCCTTTTTCTTTTAATGTGTTAGTGTCTGTGAATCTAAAGTGTATCTGTTGTACTCAGCAAAAAGTTGCAATCTCTGCCTTTTGATTGTATTGCTTAATCCATTCAGTTTTACTGTTCTTATTGATGTGGTTGGATTTATATCTGTAGTTTTGCTTTATTTTTATGGGGTCTGATACCTTTTTGGTTTCTCTGTTCCTCCTTTAATGGCTTCTTTTGCATTAAATGAATGTTTTCTAGTGTAATATTTTAATTCCTTTAATGATTTTTTACTTCTAAAAGAAGTTATTTACTTAGTGGTTTCTCTAGAGCTTCAGTGCTTATCTTGTCAAGATTGACTTCTAATTTATAGTAAAGTAATCCCAGTAAGATCTGGAAATATTATTCCTTTGTAGCTCTATTCCCACTTCTGTTGCTTTATGAGCTGTTACTGTTATGCGAAATCATGTCTATATATGTTACAAACCCAATAATACATTCTTATATTTATTAATATAATCTTATGGCTCTTAAAGAAGCTGATAATGAGTACATATTTATAGAAGTTGTTATATTAATTCTCTATGTCCCATGTCTGGTTCTCTGCACTTCTTCCTGTAGATTTAAGTTACCAGATGGCACCATTTCCTTCCTCCAATCACCCTCATTGGTGCTGTTTTTGTCAAATATATTACATTTTCATAAGTTATAGGTTCAGTAGTGCAATTACATACAATTAGTTTATGCCATTGCTTCTTAAATCAGTTAAGGGAAGAATGGAGAAGAAATATGAAATTGTCTTGTCTTTTATAATTTCCTACATTTTACCCTTACCTTTGCTCTCTGCTTTCTCACGTGGATTTGAATTACTCTCTGGTGTCACTTCTTTTCAGCCCAAAGAACTTTGTTAGTATTTCTTATTTGGTGGGTCTTCTAGCAGTGAATTCTTTCAGTTTTTGTTTCCCTTGGAATATTTTTACTTCATCTTAATTTTTGCTAGAAAATTTTGCTGAATGTAAGATTCTTGATTATCAGTTTTTTTCTTCAGTATTTGAATATGCCATCCCGTTGTCGGATGGTCTCCATTATTCCTGAGGAAAAGTCACCTGTTAATCTTACTGGCATGTCCTTGTACATTTATTTGAGGCATTCTCTCTTGCTGCTTTCGAAATTTCCTCCTTGTCTTTGTCTTTCAACATTTTGACTATCGTGTGTCTGGGTCTGGGGCTCTTTGCATTTATCCAACCTTGAGTTCATTGAGTTTTTTGGATGTGTAGGTTCATTTTTTCATAAAATTTTAGAGGTTTTCTGCCAGTATTTGGATATTTTTCTGCTCCTTTCTCTCTTTCCTTCCTTCTGGTACTACCATTGTGCAATTTTCGTTTGCTTAATGCTGTCCCATATTTCTCAGAGGCTCTTCATGTTTCTTCATGATTTTTTCTCTCTGCTCTTCAGATTACATATTTTCTGTTGATCTGTCTTCAATTGATTCTTTATTCTGCCAGGTCAAATCTACTGAATTTTTCATGTCAGTGTATATGCTTTTGAACTTCAGAATTTCTGTTTGGTTCTTTTATTATATATAATTTCTGTCTATTTTCTGATATTCTCTATTTGGCGAGATATTGTTCTCATACTTTCCTTTAGTTCTTTATACAGGATTCCCTTTTGCTCTTTCAGCATATTTATAATAACTGCTTTGAAATGTTTGTTTGCTAAGTCCAATGTCTGGCTCTCAAAGGCAGTTCTGTTGTTTGCTTATTTTTCTGTATGTGGTTCACACTTTCTGTTTCTTTGCATGCCTTGGAATATTTTTTGAAAACTTGATATTTTAAATAATAGATTGAAGAAACTGGATATCGATACCCTGGGCCTCATTGTTTGCTTGTTTATTTGTTCAGTGACTTGGCTGGACCGTTTCAACGAGGTTTATTTCCCCTGCACCTCGGAGGTCACAGCCTTGGGTATAGGCACAGACACCGCCTGTCACCACCACCACCACACACCCACAGACACACACACATACACACAGACACACACACACACGGGCCTTTAGCAGGCTCTGCTGACTGTCTCTGTCCCTGATTCCCCGCTAACCATCTGATTCCTCTTCTGTTGGTATCACCAACTGTTAGTCTTCACCAGTTGCTAGTCGATGGCTCTGTCGTCGCTTTTTGACGATGCCCTGGGGCATAACTTGCTCTACAGCCTGATCCGGTAAAGCCTGGACCTTTTGCGGGGGCAGCGTATTGCCAGTCTTTACGGTTTCCTCTTATCAGCGGTGTTTGTCCCTGGTTAACTCTGCAAAGCTTATAGCTGGTCACCCATTGTGTTTGTTGCTCCTAGTCTGGAACTACTGCCCCCCCCCTTAATTGCTTACTACCAAGATCTCTTTTATTTTAAATAATGAATTTAGGCATGAATGTTCCCATTTTCTGTTCCAAATAAAGTCACTTCCCTTAGAGAGAGCTGTGGAGCTTTCTGTCCTGGAGAGAACCGCTGCACTGTGCACCACAGCCGGGCGTAGGGACAGTGGCCCCTTCTCCCAAGGTAATACCCCTGCAAGTACGGGCCTGTGTGAGGGGGGAGCGGCGAGAATTCTGGTCTCGCCCCCCGAGCATGGAAACCCTGCCTTACGAGGCAGCTCGGCCGGAGCAGCGGGGTCCACTATTCTGGACAGGCCTCCCCGGGGATGGAGCGTCCCCCTTTGCTGGGGGCTGGGGGGAGGAGGGGCCCTCGTAGTCTTGGCCACTCCTTCCTGGAACAGATTTTCTGCCACATGGATTTGGGGGGATGACAGATACTGGGGCCTGCCTTTCCCACAGTGAGACTTTCTTCTTAGACTGGGAGCTGGGGTGGAACGGGATGGGGGCCTTCTCTTCTTGGAAGCAGCTTCCCAGAACAGAGCTTCTGTCCCACTGAGCTGGGGAAGAGACAGGAGTGGGTCGTGGCTCAAATGCCCTCCACATTCTCTGTTCTTACCAAGGTTTAGTAGATTTTCTTGAATAAATGTTTCTCCACTTGTAGTGTGACCCCATGACAATCTCTAAAGACTTTAAATGTTTTGTTTTATTTTTAAAATAATTTCCACTAGTTAAATGCTTGTTTCACCAATCTCCTCATATCACTCTTCCAAAATTTCCATTTTGCTGCCTGTCATGGTAAATAAAATTTACTGGAAAATTGCCGAGCTTATCTATTTGTATATTTTCTGTGGCTTCTTTCATGCTGCCTAAAATACTTACTGTCTGGCCTTTTTAAAAAGTTTGCTTATCTTCCAATTCAAAGGAATGACTGCATTATCTTTTTGTTCTCTTTATAGAAAGGGTTTCACAAAACTATTGTCATGTGAAGATGGGATCAAAGAAATACAGTAAAAATGATAGGAAAAGTCATTTCAGATGTGATTAATTTAAAATAATCATTCTCTCCTTTTATGTTTGTGATCATTTTTCAGTTTTTTAAATTTTAAAAATTCCATGACATATTTTCTTATTTGAAACTGATATTTTATACCTAGTTAATATTTTAAATTTTGCCCTCTTCTTCATAAAGCAGACTCTCTAAGTTGCATAAACTTCCCCCTATCTGATTTAAGTTGTAACTATGTGTATATTCATTAACTTTGCCATATCCGCCTATCACCTGTTCTGTGTTAACATAATATTTTCTCCCAATCGCCTTTTTCACATAAATAAATGGATATTAAAATATCTCTGACATTCCCGGATCGGTGGGCCAGTTTTATGCTTAACCGTGTGCCATGTGTTTGCACCACCGATGGCACAGGTTCTGCAGACACGGTGGGGGCTGGACTGACTCCGGCTGAGGTGATGGTAGCTGGGCAAGACGCAGAGGGTGCTGGGAGGCCACAGGGGTGCTCGGGGAGAACCGGGTGGGCCAGCACCTCCCTGAGCCTTTCACTGCCCCTGATCCTAGGAGAACTGTCTTCGCAAGTGGCCTCTTCTGAGCTTCTAGAGGTAGCACAGGGTCAGATCCCTCCTGCCTCCAGGGCCGAGCTCAGGGCAGGGGTCACGGCTGCCGTGGGAAAGTCTGTGGGTGCGCGGGGTCCTGCGAGCAGCGGCCCTGACCCAGCGAGCCCTCTGTCCCTCAGCACTGCTTTAAAGGACACTGCATCTGGCTGACTCCCGACATCCTCAAGCGGGACGGAAACTGGGGTGCCTGGAGTCCGTTCGGCTCCTGCTCACGCACCTGTGGCACAGGTGTGAAGTTCAGGACCCGCCAGTGTGACAACCCACAGTGAGTCGGCCCTTCCCAGGTGGGGGGTGGGGGTCCCTGGGGCTGTCCCAGCCCGGCCCTGCCCTGCAGGGTCCCCCGTGGCTGCTCAGCACTTGTGGGGAAGGGGCCGGGCAGCCAGCCCCGGCCACGCCTCACCCTTCCTGGGAGGGAGGCATCAAGGGGAGGCGGCAACGGGGCCCCCGGGATGCTGGGAGCCTGGGAAGGGGCTGCTGCATCCAGGCAGCTGTTTGTAAACCAGGCAGGAAAATGCTCCCCAGTACCCAGCTGCCCAGACTCTGCACCCCTACACCTGCTCCCCTCCTGCCTCTCTTTCATACACCCCCTACCCCCAGGCCTTCTCATCCCTGCCTCTTCCCACTCCACCCTGCAAATATCTCCTGGGTCCTCTCCCCTTGCTTCGTCACATCCTCACGCCCCTCGCCCGGCTTGTGTCAGCTCCTCCCGCTTCACCCTTCGCCGTGGCCTCGGCCAGCCTGGCGCCCTCAGTGCAGTGAGGGTGTGGAGCCAGCGAAACTGCTTGTGCCGCCGAGTCCCGTGCCCGCGTCAGCCCACCTCAGGGCACAGCCGTGAGACAGGGACAGGCATGCCGGGGGACCCCCACGCCCCCCGCCGTGATCGGCTGTGACCCCAGCCCACCCACCGAGTGCGGGGACAGCTGGCTTTCGTCTTTCTTTAGCCTGTGCGGTGTTTTCAAAGATTTTGATCTACCTGAAAATATTACCAATCAGGAGATGTCACATTTAAAAAAACAAAAAACAGAGTTTCAGCTTCCAGATTGGGGGCCCTGAGCTTCTTACCCTGAGCTCCACAGGGCTCCGGGGTTTGTGGGATCGTACCTGATTGCTCGTGCACGTGCCCTTTTCGGAGGGAGCAGGTCTCCAGCTGACACCAACTTCTCAGAGGAGCCCACAACCCCCGAGAGTTAAGCCCATGGGTCTGCGAGCTGCGTCCGGCCTGCCTGGGCTTCCTGAGTTCACGGTGCTCTGGTTTCGGCTCTTTCCAGCCGCTGCACTTTCTCTGGCCACAGGGAGTCCGAGGCAGGGAGGGTGGGCTCGGGGCTGTGTGCCCGGGTCCCTGAGGCTCAGCAGTGGGGGCGCCGCCCGCCCCCCCAGCCCTCAGCTCGTGCGTGAAGCCCCGTCTCTCCCCCTCCTGATCTCCTGCTGGGGGCTCGGGGCTGGGAGGGGCTGCACGTGCTCCCCACCCGTCTGGTCTCCCCGACTGTGCCCTCCCCAGGAGACGGCAGCCGGGGCTGAGGCTGCTCCGTCTTCACTCACTGTCCAGCGTGCAGGGACGTGGCTTTCTCCTTACTAACTGGGGTGCGTGTGAAGGGGCCTTGCAGTGTGAGAAAAATCTGGGGGCTTCCCCCCTTCCCTGGCCCTTCCTCCCCATCCCTTCTGCATTTGCTGGCTCAGTAGGTTCTTCTTCCAACCAAACACAGCATTTCTGCTCTGATCAGTGCAGATCCCACCGGGGTTCCCGCCAGGCCTTCCCTGGACAGGGCCCCTCCTGCCGCCCCAGGGGTCCCGTGCACCCAGGGGTCCTGTGCACCCAGCATGGGTGCTCACGGGCTCCCCGCACCTCCTGCACCGAGGCCACATGCTCCTTCTGGCGGTGGGTGCTGCAAATTCACACTTGCTTTTTGCACTCCCCCTGGTGCTGAGGGCCCGATGGTGAGCAGGGGCCCCAGCTCCTGCCACCGGGGTTGATGGCCTGGTGGCGAAGGCAGAACCTCAATACGCCATCGCACGTTCGCTGTTCAACTGCAGTTGCCATCGGCGCTGTGATGGGGGACAGGGCTGGCGGAGGGACCCCAGCCCATTCCATACCTGCTGCCCTGAGGCCTGGGCAGCTGGGGGATTGCCGGGGACCTGCCACGGGCTGGGCAGGGTGGGTCCCTTCACTCCACTGACCTGCCCTGACCCCAAGGGGCTCCCCAGAGCTGGTCCTTCTGGTGGTGTGGAGCTGCAGAGCCTCTGCTTCCCCCCCAGACCAGCCAACGGGGGCCGCACCTGCTCGGGCCTGGCCTACGACTTCCAGCTCTGCAACCGCCAGGACTGCCCTGACCCCCAGGCGGACTTCCGGGAGGAGCAGTGCCGCCAGTGGGACCTGTACTTCCAGCACGGGGGCGCCCAGCACCACTGGCTGCCCCACGAGCACCGGGACGGTGAGCCCAGGGGTGGGGGCGGCCAGCAAGCAGCAGGCAGGGCCCGGAGTGGGTGGCGGGGGGCTGCATCCGTTCCGTGCCCCTGACTCTGCACGGGCAGGACGGAGCCCACCCCTCAGCAGAGTGGGTGCTGGGGCCACTCCTGGGCTGGGGGCTCAGGGCTCACAGCAGGAGCCAGACGCTGGGCCTGGCTGGGCCTTGAGCCAGCGTGTCCGTTTGCTGGGGCTGCTGTGACAAATACTGCAGATGGGGTGGCTTAGCCAAAGGGAATTCATTGCCTTGCGGTCTTGGAGGCTAGACGTTGACAGTCAGGATGTTGGCAAAGCCACGCTCTCGCTGAAGCCTGCTGCCTGCTGGAGACTGCAGGCCTCCGTCACCTGGCTGGCGCTCTCTCTGGCTTCTCCAGCTTCTGGCTTCTCCTTCCACGTCCAATTCCCTTTGCTTCTCGAGACTTCAGCTGTATGGGATTAGGCCCGCTTGCCTTCACTGTGGGCTCATCTTGGCCAGTGACATCTTCAAAGCACCTATTTGCAAGCAGGTTCACACCCAGAGGACTGGGAGTGGAGATTTGAGTGTGCCTTTTGTGGGTGACAGAATTCAGTCCCCAAAAGGCAGGTGCAGGGATGGTGGGGAGCAGGGGCAGAGCCGGAGGCAGCTGGCACCTGACATCCTGTGAGCTTGGAAACCGCGGGAGAAAGGAACCTTCCCTTTCCCAGGTTCTCAGCCCTCCGAGGCTTAACCACCTGTGGCTCGGGGGCGGGGGGCACCCACTTCCTGGAGCCAGAGTGTGGGAGGCGTGGTGCAAGCACGTGGGCTGAGAGCGGGAGAAGGGTGGCTCCTCGAAGGAAAATTGGGGTGCTAGGAGCCAAGGAAGGGCAAGGGTGCTTGTCCACCGCTCTTATGAGCCAGAGCCCGTCCTGAATTCCAAACTTCCGCAGGAGCAACCCCACGGCCCTCCTCCGCCGGCGGCTGCTGTACCGGCTTTGTGTGGGTGCCGCACCCCGCTCCCCTGTAGTCAAACCGGGCTCTCAGTCTCCACTTACTTGTTCCACCCTAGTTCCTAGTAGACCTGCAAGGTGGTTTTGGAACCTCCAGCCCCTTCTCCACACAAAGCACCTTGACTGACCAGCCTCCCGGGATCAATGCACGATTCTTTCGTCTTGGGCCTGAGAGCCAAGTCACGACACTGCTGGCCGAGCTTCCTTAGGCCACTTCTTTTCATCCCCAGCCCCGCAGCGTGGTTGCGTGACCCATTTGCAGTGCAGTTAGATTCCTCTGTCGCTTTGTGTGCAGCGGGGGGCTCACCCCCCACCCCCCACTCACCTCCAGCTTCTGGAGGCTTCCTTAGCTTGCGGCCACATCCCACTTCACACGGCCTTTTCCTCTTCAGATGTGCGTCTTCCCTCTTCTTATAAGACCCCGGTCAGTGGCTTTAGTCCACCTTAATCTCGACTGAGTAGGCAAGGCCATGCTGTGAGGGTGGATGAGCCGTCTGGGGACACAGGACTGGACCCAGTGCACGCCCCGTGGAGGCCACAGCCTGTGGAGAAGCAGGTGGCCATGAAGCAATAGCCAGCATTTTAGGAACCTCCGCGGTAAATCCCGAGAAAGGAGGGTCCCGGGGAGCCAAGGATGACTCAGGAGGGGCCTGGCCATCCTTGGCTTTCAGAGAAGACGGGCTTCAGAGGGTGGAAACTCAGGAAGCAGCCACCGCCCTTTCCCCTGGTCCGGTTAGGGTGACGCTTGTCCTCAGGATGGAAGCACCAGGGTGCAGGGCTCAGGAGACCCCGACGGGGAGGGCAGCCGAATCGTGGGGCCCCTTGGGAGTGTCCCCCTCGCACGGAGAGAACTCGGGGTATCTCTTGGGCCAACGTGGGGAAGCCCAGGGGGATGGTGGCCAGCGCAGCCGAGGGTCCTCGCCAATGCCCCGTTTTCTCCCTCCCAGCCAAGGAGCGGTGCCACCTCTACTGCCAGTCACGGGAGACGGGCGAGGTGGTGTCCATGAAGCGCCTGCTGCACGACGGGACCCGCTGCTCCTACAAGGATGCCTTCAGCCTCTGTGTGCGTGGGGACTGCAAGGTGAGCGCCCGGCGGTCGTCTCCGCACCCGGGGGTGGCTGGGTGCCCGGCGCCGTGGGGCGTGCAAAAGCGTCGGAAACATGCCCGGAACAGAGCACGACCTCGGCACCCAGTGCTGCACAACGTACCCCGAGAAACAGCAAGCTGAGCTGCAGGGCCACAGAGGCATTCAATTTTTTAAAAAATTCTATCAAAAAAATTAAAAAAAAAATCTCAAACTAAAGAAAGGCATTTAAAAAAAGCAAATATCCTAAGATAACTACATTGCTTCCAATATGCTCCCACCATACCCCAAGAAAATTAACAAACTATAGTCATTCCTGAGCACTCCCATATTGTTAAGGTCACCCTCAATATCTTATCTCTTCTTATTAGATTATCGTTCCCCTTCCCTGGTTGCTGTCTGGTTCTAGGCCCCCTATGTTACAAGTTGTCTGTGGGTGGTGCATATTTGGGGTGCACCAAATGGCCTTCAGGTCAGGTAATTTGCCGAGTTCTTTCTCCTGTGGTTTGTGTTGGTGTCTGCAGGTCCTTAGGGCCTTTGAGAGACATTGTCACCTCAGGCTTCACCTGCTTTGGCAGTTGTGTGATCTCGGTCTGAGATTTGCATAAGAGTAACCTCCAGATGGACTTTCCAGCTCCATTTGAAATCTCTTAGCCATGGTAACTATTTCGTTGTGTTGTGTTTTTTTACACTAAGATTCACTGATGTCTTAGTTTCCAGATTGTTGTACAAATAGGATCCAATGGGTTGGCTTGACGACAGGAATTTGTTGGCTCACGGTTGCAGAGGTGGGAAGGCGGCTGCCTCCAGGCATTCGTGTCCTCCAGCTGCCCGGAGGTCTGTGGGTTCCTTGGCTGTCCCCCCACATGGCGATGTCCTCTTCTTTCTCTTCTGGGTTCCGTTGACTTCCGGTTTCCGCCTCCTCCTTGGCTTGCTCTCCTTGAGGTCAGCCACAGGACTGAGACCCTTCCTGCTTCAACTGGCCACAGCTTCACTAAGAACATCTTCTAAAGGTCCCACTAACAATGGAATCACACCCCGAAATGGGGTTAAGATCAGGAACGTGCTTTTTCCATGGTCCATCAGTCAATGTACCGTGTCTGGGGTGCACGGGGCTCCACCCTCGGGGATTCTGATTCCGTACTCCCGGAGCATGGGTTTGTGCAGCCTCTGGGTGATTCTGACGCCCACGGGACACGCCGCTCTGTCCTTGTCCTGTGCAGGGCATGGAACGCTGCCCTCCTGGATCAACCTGCCCCACGTGAGGCCAGCCGGATGGATTCTGTGGGTTCGGCCCTTTGCAAAAGTGCCTTGTTGTGTTTTCCTTTGTTATCCTGTCCTTGACGTCCATCGTAGGCTGTCACGAGAAACAGCCATGGGGTAACCGTGACGTGTGATAGTAACAAGTACAGATGTGTCCCGTGCCAGGCTCCCCTAGAAGCAGCTGGAAGCCTTTGCTTCGTTTTATGCCGACAGGGCCAAGCATAGATGCGAGAGGGGCTGACTCTTGTCTCACCTCCCCAGGCAAGGGCAGCATCTTTGGGAATTCCCTGGGAGACTCTCATAAGCACCCCGGATGTGGAGGGTGGGGCTGGAAGAGCCAGGGGGCTGGGCACTGGGCATGTTTAATAGGGCTGTAGCAGGCAGTGTAGGAGTCTCTCCCAAGACACGGTGCCAGGAGGAGATCGGCAGGACTCCGACTGGAGCCTGGGATGAGGCTGGGCGCATGGCCAGCTCAGAAAGCATGAAGCAGAGTAGTCAAAGAGCAGGGTGTCAGGATATCAGGGGACAGGCAGTAAGTGTGGGAAACAGCAGTGGACGGAGATTTAGCCGTGAAAATGCTTGCAAACGTAACGGGGGAAGTAAGAGTGATAATTCATCATCTCAGTGGCAATGGATTTAACTTCACTCTTGACATTGGAAATTGCAGAATAGGTTAAATATTTTGTTAATTAATTTCAAGCCAACAAACACAGGATGATAGCTTTTGGATAATTAAAAATACACACATACATGACCATATTGCAAAAGAGGAAGCAAAGGAGACAGATTAAACATATCAAAGAGATGGGAGACAGATTAAATATGTCAGTTATCACAATTCATGAGGATGTGAAACTTTTCTTTTAAAAGAATCTCATCCTGCATCAAAATATGATACCCAAGTGATGCTGTCAATTAGAGAATATCAAGACACAGTGATTTAGGAAGGTTCAAAGTGAAATGACAGCAAAAGATCTATTGGGTGAATAAAGAAGCTGGGGGGGGGGTAGGGGAATTAAAAGAGAATTTAAGAAGTAGGCAAGGCCAGTAGGGTCATTTGTTCTAAGAAAGGGCACAGTCCACTACTTGATATAGTAGTAACCTGCCATCAGACTGTGTCATTTAAAATGAGTATAAAAAAGGAGAAATTGAAAAATGCATAGCATATTCCCTGATTCTAATAACTCAATAGGATTTCATAACCACTTGGAACTGAGAAAGAAGCACCCCGTTCAGTATTCCCCCCTCTCCGTGGTCACAGTTAACCCACAACAGCTGGCATCAAAGTGGCGTCTGTGCTCTCAGCCTCCCCTGGCAATGCCGGCCGCAGCCAGGCCGGTGCTCGGGGACACGTGGCTGTCACCAGCCCTGCAGCCCCTTCAGGCTCTAAGATTTCAGCCCAAACAAGGAATCCTGGGCTTTGTCGGCCTTTTCTGTTTGATTAAAATCTTGGTATCATTTTCTACCTTAGCTCGGTTGAGAAGTCTGGCCATTCCCGAGCTCCTCCTGAGCATACGAGAGATGCTTCTGGAGCCGGGGTGCTGCTCCCCTGGGCCCAGCTCAGTTACACCCCGGGGAGGTGGCAGAACCAGCAGGTGCCCAGACAGAACCCCACTCTAGGCGGCAGGTGACTGATTATTAGCTGCACCCTGAAAAGATGGGGGGAAATCTGCATCTTAGAATCGAGGGAAAAGGGGTAACAGGCAATGTGAAGACATCTCAAGCTCTGAGAGCCCAAGTGGTTAACTTACTCTGTTTGCCTTTTGCTTGGCTTCCGTGGAGCTCTGCGCAGACTCTCAGTTCGAGCACCTGTTTGGGAGCACAGCCCTTTCTTTCACTTCTTTCTTCGTCCGGATGCCCTCCTTCCTCTCCAGTCCGCTGGATTCCATTCAGCACGTCTGAGGTTGTAAACTGGCTGCATTGCTCTTTTAGAAAGAGCACACGAGTCAGTGCAGAGTCTGAAGTAAGGGTTGACTCTCGAGGAATTCAGAGGCTCTCACGTAGGACTGAATCCACACAGTTAAGCTTCGGAGTCCGGGAAGGCCCTGCCGGTGCCGCGCGCCTCCCTCCCGGCCGTGTCCGTGTTATAAAAGCCCTGCTCCCCTCGCTCTGAGACTTCCCACCCCATTCCCTCTGCAGCTGGAGGCTGGAGGCAGCTTCTAGGGGAGCAAACTGCTCTTACGTAAAGAGGGGCCTCCCTTCCTCCCTCCCCGCCTCTCCCTCCTCCTCCTCCTCTTCTTTTTCCTCCCCATCCTCCTCCCCCATCCTCCTCCTCAGCTCATCTCCCTCCATCCCTGAAGGCTCCTTCCCTGCGGGGAAGGACTTCCCTTACCCACATGTTACAAATGTGGAAACAGAGTGGGGGGTTTCCAGAACACGCCCTCTTTGACCACACAGTCAAAAAGGGACACATACGTGCTTTAAGCTCAGGCACCTGTGCTCTAAAGAGTGATGCTTTTTCCCTTTGGTTAAAAAAAAAGTTTCCCTAGAATCATTAATATGAAAATGAACATGTTCATCTCAGTGATTGTTTTGTATCCTTCTCCCTTGCAAAAATGATTCCAAAGGCTTGTGGTAAAAATACTAGACTGATGAAACCGGAGATCGTTTACTTGCACCAATCCACTCAAAAGGGATGCCTTAACCACTGCCCTGTGGCCCCCTCCATGTCTGGAACCCCTGCTTTCAAAGCCCCTTGTCAGACAACGTCGAAAATCAAAGGGCACAGGGAGAGGAAGCGAGTCTCTCCCAGATGGTGGCGCATGCGACTTGGAGGGAGAATTGGCTCTGAGCTTCCTGGCAGCCAGGGCCAAGAGGGAAAGCAGTGCTGTTGTCACTGTTGTCAAGCACTGTGGGATGAGCGGAAGGGAGCAGACCAGCTCGCAGGAGAGGTGGCCTTTCCCTGCTGAGCTCTGGGGGGGCAGTGGCCTGAGCATCAAAGTGGAGGTGCCTCGAGCGGCCTGCTCAGGGTGGCCGTCCCTCCTGCCATCACCATGCTGCCATCCGGGGAGCTCCCCTGACCCAGGCAGGGGCCGCCGCCGGGGCCCCCGAGCTCAGCAGCCCTTCCAGAGCATCGTGAACGCCGAGAAGGGAAACGTGGGTCTGAGGGCTGTGGGAGTGGGCGGGTGCTGGGTGAGGGTCGCCACTTCTCACTGTCCCCCCCCACTCCCTGCAGAAGGTGGGCTGCGACGGGGTGATCGGGTCCAGCAAGCAGGAGGACAAATGTGGTGTGTGTGGAGGGGACAACACCCACTGCAAAGTGGTCAAGGGGACTTTCACGCGCCCGCCCAAGAAGCATGGTCAGTCCTGCCCCTCCCGCGGCCGGGTGGCTGCGGGGCGCTCACGCCCAGGGGCTGGGGGCTGGTGGTGGGAGCACCCCAAATCAGGGGCAACTTCAGCCAGGCCCCAGGGTGGAGGGTGGGGGATATCAGGGTGCAGGGTTGCATCTTCATTCTTGGGGGGCAATGGCTGGCAGAGGGCACCCCCTCCCAGCTGTCAGGGCTGCCTGGCTGCTTTGCCTTCGCCTCCTTCTGCTACCTGGGCTCATTTGTGCTTCCTGCGGCTTGTGGCTATAGCAGGCCTGGGAGTCCCCAGGACGGGCCTGGGGAAGTTGGGGTTCCAGGCCAGACGGGTCCTGGGTGGGTGAGCCCCATTCCGGGGCTGGGGTCCCCCAGGGTGGGGGTTGCATGTCCTGCAGTAGCTCACCAGGCCTCAGCCCGTCTGCCCCTGAAATGGGGAGAAACCACTGGTTTGCCTTGGAGCAAGCTTGCCGGACGCGGCTCGGGAGGCCCTTAAACCAGGGACTGCCCCTCTCTGCAGCCCCCCGAGAGCCCGCGGCCCAGAAGGGGCAGGTTCCTGGCCGAGGGTGCCTCCCACACAGTCCCCGACAGGGATCTTGGGGTCAGGCTCAGCCCGACTCCAGAGGCTGCCAGAATCCCACCCGCGTCTCCAGTGGAGGCGGCCAAGGAGCGTCTGGGATTTAAACCCGAGGCGGTCAGAGGGCACCCGGGGGGGCAAGCGCCGCCCTCCATTGGGTCTGTCCTTCTGCCTCCAAACGCAGGTTACATCAAGATGTTCGAGATCCCCGTGGGGGCCAGACACCTGCTTATCCAGGAGGCGGACGCCACCAGCCACCACCTGGGTGAGTCCCCGAGGCCCGGCTCTTGTGGGGTCGAGCAGAGGGGGGCGGAGGGACGGGGCCCCAACAGGAGATTGCGTGTGTGCAGGAGCTGACGCTGCAGTCACGGAGGGCAATGTCCTCTCCTCTGGGAAACCTCAGTTGCTTTTCTGTTTTAACTTCTTATTGTAGTGACATACGCACAACTCGGGGTTTCCCACTCAAACCGCTTTCAGGTGTGCGGTTCACTGTTAATTTTTTGTCCCAATATCGTGCGACCAATGCCAGCATCCATTACCCCAGCCTCTTCATCGCCTGGAACTTCAGGGTTTGCCCTTAAGCCCATTATCGAGGGTCACCTCCTTTGCTTAAAGTCAACGGACGGTGACGTCCACCGCGTGTGCAAAATATCCCCACGGTGACACCTAGATTATTGTTTCACTGAATAATCAACTGGACACATAAAATTAACCCTCCCAGCCCTGTCAGCCACCCCAGCCAGAGGGCACCGAGTCCAGCCAGCGGATGGGCTCACACGGTGCATTTACCTGTTTGCAACGTGTTTAATTTGAAGCTTGAGAGGTTCCACATAAAAATCTGGATTTCTAGCATCTCCTGAACATCCGGTGTTCTACCAGCTCTGGACGCACGCCTGGGGCTCTGTGCTCTCCCCGGCGTCCTCACCCGTCAGCACCCCTGTTCCCCACAAAGGGAAGACTCCTGGTGGTGCGGAGTCAGAAGGGAGGCCGGGGCCCTTGAGGTCTCTGCGCAAGTCCCTTCCCCCCGTCTTCACCCCATAGTCACTGTTGCCTTAAGACTTCGTGTTGAGTGAAATAAGCCAGACACAAAGGACAAGGACTGTGTGGTGTCTTCAAGGTCCGTCCGGTTAGCGGCGGGCATCCCGACCTCATTGCACGACTTATTGTAATACTCACTTTTCTTCTGTACTTCCTTGAAGAGGACAGAACGGCTCTACATGCCTTAGGTAGAAGGCAAACCTAAAAACCGTCCCCAAATGAAAGGCACTTCTACCCCCCGCGGGCCCTGGGTCTCACTTCCGCTCTCCCTGCTGAGAAGGGAGCAGGTGGTGGAGAATAAAAGCCTGCTCGTGCCCCAGCACCTCCCTGAGGTGATGGAAGTTTCAGGAGACGGGTGACAGTGGTTCCCCCGCCACCCGCACCCCCGAATCACGCTGCGTTCCACGCCGTGGGAAGCACGGGCACCCTTTTCGGAAGTCCTGGTCGGGGAGGTCCCTGGGACCCTTGGGCCTGGCCGCGGTTACGGAAGGGGGAGCGGCCCGGCCTCCTTGGTGAGACGTCTCCCCATCCCACGGTGGGCAGCCCCACTCAGCGCCCGAGTGGCCCAGGGCTCCGGGGCCTCACATCCGGTGCAATCTCTGGCCCTGGGGAGACCCCCCAGGTGGGGGCAGGGGAGCTGCGTCCTCCAGGTGCCCCTTGAGTGCTCCGAGGGGGCGGCGGTCATTGGCCTTGACACCTGTGAGGGAGCCCGGATTCAAGAGGGGCCTGGGGCCGGGCAGAGGGTGCAGCTGTTCTAGTTTTCTGGGGCTGCTGTAACAACCTACCCCAGCCGGGTGGCTTCACCATCCCAGAGATGTCTTCTCTCACAGTTCTGGAGACGGGGAGCCCAAATTCACAGTGCCGGCAGGTCTGAAACCTGTAGGGGAGAAGCCCTCCTTCCCTCCTCCAGCTTCTGGAGTTTGCCGGCAATTCTTGGGGTCCCGTGGCATGGAGCTGTACCCTCAGTCTGCATGCTCTGTCTTCACGGACCATCTTCTTCCTTGTCGGTCTACGTGTCCCCTCTTCCTTTCACAAGGACGCCACTCATTGGGTTGGGGTAACCTCATAGTAACTGATTCCATTTGAAATGACCCTATTTCCAAATCAGGCCACACACCGGGGTTTTAGGGCTTCAGCCTAGGTTTCTGGAGGGGACACAGCTCAGAGGACATTGGTGAAGAGAGAGGCAGGGCCCCAAAACCAGCCGGCGCCATCCGGGGAGGGGAGGGCTGGGGGGGCCAGGGCTGTGCCCCCGAGACCCCCACTAGCCCTGGGTGACATGGCGGGGTGGGCTGGGGCTCCCTTCTGCCGTCCTCAGCCATCAAGAACCTGGAGACGGGCAAGTTCATTCTGAATGACGAGAACGAAGTGGACCCCAATTCCAGGGCCTTCGTGGCCATGGGTGTGGAGTGGGCGTACCGGGACGAGGACGGCCGCGAGACACTGCAGACCATGGGACCCCTCCGCGGGGCCGTGGCCGTCCTGGTGAGCGGGGGGCCGGTGGGGCACCCTTGCGCCTCGGGCTCCGAAGGGCCCCCCTGGGCTGCCCCTGAACCGGGGGACCCCACCCCACGTCAGCAGGCTCTGCCTGCCACCCCCAGCCCCGGGTGACCTGGGCACACTCCCCGCTAAGGCCATTTCCCCACCTGAGGGGCACCCACAGCTACCATTTTCATCGTGCCCCTCGTGTCTTCTATCACACGTAGACCCTTCGACGTCCTGGGAGGGCACGGAGGGGCTCAGGAGTTAAACCACCAGCCCCCGTTCAATCTGGGGTTCATTCCCCAGGTCCTGGCTATGGGCAGTAGAGGGAAATCTGGATCTTCTAATTGCTTTGTAAAATTTAGCTTTAATTGCACGAGCCTTGTATTTCGCTTATAGAAAACATCGAAACAGGGTAGACAGGGCCCTTCTGACCTCACCACGGTGGGCACCCTGGACCCCAGCCTCCACCCTGAGCACACACCTGAGGGCAGGTGTGTCCGAGGTGCCCCAGGGCTCCCCGCTGCTCACCTCCCCGGCGGCGGCTCCTCGGTCCCGGGAACAGCTTTGGATATGTCCGCCTTGGGGTGGACCCCGAGCTCCCCGGTGGCTGCGAGGAAGGGGCCCGGAGTTGGGCAGGCATTCACGACAGTCGTGGTGGGCGCAGATGATCCCGCAGGGGGACGCCCGCATCTCGCTGACCTACAAGTACATGATCCACGAAGACTCGCTCAACGTGGACGACAACAACGTCCTGGAGGAGGACGCCGGGGGCTACGAGTGGGCCCTGAAGAAGTGGTCGCCCTGCTCTAAGCCCTGTGGCGGCGGTGAGGGGGCCTGGGGCGGGACGTGAGGGTGACCAAGGGGATATGGGGGGCACTCCAGGGTGGGTGAGGCCGGCAGCCTTGTGGGGTGTCCTGGGTGAGGGGGGAGACACCGGGGGCAGGTAGGGGGGCCACCGGAGAGGACAGTCCCTCCATCCTTCTAGAAAGCCCTCCCCTACCTTCCCGTGCACCATCGGGGAGACCCCCAGGCACCCCACACTGATTTCATCTGTACATCCTGCTGGTTCTCCCCCCTGTGAATCCTCCCGGCACCACCTGGGGGTCTGGCTGCCTGGTCACCCCCCTCAGGTCTTCCCACGAGCCCGGGGACACTCAAGCACGGAGCAGGGGACACACGGGTGGGATGACTCCCCAGCATGGGACACCATCCTGTGTGCTGCGGAGGCTTTAGCATCAGCTCTGGTGTCAGGCCACCAGGTGCCGTAGCACGGCCACCCCCACGTGTGACAACCGGAAATACCCCGGATGCAGCCAGAGGTTCCCTGGGAGCAAAATCACCGCTGGTCGGGAACCGCCCGGGCCCTGGGGGAGGGCGCTCTGGCCTCAGTCCCCGGTGTCTCCCCAGTTCCTGGGATAAATGGCTGAGAGGTGGAGGGCACAGGGAGGCTGGCGAAGGGAGAGAGAGGGCAGCAGCCGAGACGGAAGCGGGGGCGCCTCTCGCTGCCCTCCTGCTGTCACTCAGCCTGGGGGCCGGTGGGCAGCTGCGGGGTGGTGAAGAGGCTGTGTGGGGGCTGTGGTGGAATGAGCCCCCTCCTCAGGCTCCCAGTTCACCAAGTACGGCTGCCGCCGGAAGCGCGACCACAGGATGGTGCACCGCGGCCTCTGCGACACCCTCAGCAAGCCCAAGGCCATCCGCCGCGCCTGCAACCTGCAGCAGTGCTCCCAGCCCGTGTGAGTGCTCCAGGCACCCCACAGCGAGGGGAGGCCGCGCCTGCGGGGGCTCCCGGGGAGGGAGGTCGGGATCCAGGGACCCTTCACCCCCCGTTCTGTGGGCTCTGAGATGCTGCAGGGGTCAGGGCCCCCCGCTCAGGCTCACTGACCTGGGCAGCACCGTGTGTACCCTAGAAATGAGGACAGGCAGGGACACTCGGATGAGGAAACCAAGGCTCGGGGGCACCGGGCTGGCTTACGGTCCCGCACTGGAGGTTTCCTGAGCAGCTCATGGCAGTGATTGTGGGCAGAGCTGCATTTCGGGGTGCAGGTTAGCAGGGCCTGAGTGCAGAAGATGGTTGAAAAGGCAGATGGGGGCCGGCAGAGATGGGGTGCTGAGGGAGTCTGCACTGCTCTCCCGTTCCATCCAGAAGGGTCCACACCGGCAGAGGCCGGGCTGGGAGAAGGGGCAGAAGGCTGGGGAGCCCCCCAGGCCACACACGCACCAGTCCCCACCCTGGGTCCCCCGTCAGAGCCTTGAGTTTCCACTGCGAGCCCGTGGGACGCCCCATGGGCCCCCCGGGCCTCATGGTGCCGCTCTGCCCTGGCAGGTGGGTGACTGGTGAGTGGGAGCCCTGCAGCCAGAGCTGTGGGCGGATGGGGGTGCAGTCACGCTCCGTGCGCTGCATCCAGCCGCTGCATGACAGCACCAACCGCTCTGTGCACACCAAGTACTGCAACGACGCACGGCCCGAGGGGCGCCGCGCCTGCAACCGCGAGCTCTGCCCCGGGCAGTGGCGGAGCGGGCCCTGGACCCAGGTAAGTGGGCCCCCGGCCCTGACCTAGGCCAAGGTGTGCTGCTCCAGCATGTGGGCTCGGACTCAGCCCCGGCCCCGGGCCAGGTCTCCCCGTCTCAGGAAACCTGGGGGAGCCACGCGGTCCGTGGAATGTGCCAGACGGGGCCTCCACGTCGCAGGGCAGAGGCTCCAAATGCTGTGGGGTCTGGGATGCTGGGAAAGTTAGTGCGACCTGGGCCCCAAGGCTGGGTGGGTTGTCTAGGGCCTGGTGTACATCTCAGAGGTTGTATTAGTTGGGATTCTCCAGAAAAACAGGACTAACAGGATAGATACAAAGAAATGTCTTAGAAGGAATTAATTGGCTCCTGTAACCATGAGAGCTGGCAAGTGTGAACTCTGTAGGACAGGCCACAAGCTAGAAACTCCAGTAAAGGTGATGCTGGAGTCCTTAGTCCAAATTCCCCAGGGGAAGCTGGCTGGCTGGAAATTCTGGTGAGCATCATTGGTGAAATGCAGAACTTCTGACCTCTGAAACTCCCAGTTCTGGCTTTTATGACATGCAGCTGATTGGATGAGTACACTACCCACAATGCTGAGGGCAAATTCCTTTGATGACTGTAGATGCAACTGACTGATTGTAGATGCAATCGGCTGACTGTAGATGGAAATTCCATCTACGAAAATACCCTCACAGAAACAAACAGGCCAACGCATCACCAAACAACTGGGCACCATAACCTAGCCAGGTTGACAGATGAAATTAACCATCACAGAGGTCAAGAAAGCCCCTCACCTAAGCTAGCAGGAGGGGAAATGAGCAAGGCAGAACTTGGGCTTGGGGTGGAAAGAGTAGTTTTGATGGATTGAGGGGCTAGAGGGGCAGTTGCAGGGGCAGGGCTGAGTGATAGCCGTGGCCAGGTCAGAGCTGACACGAGCCCTGACATCCAGCTCACAGGTTGGGGTGTTTGGGGCCCTCAGACCACTCTCAGGCCCAGTGATTTTTGCTAGAAGGACTTAGAAGTTGTTAGACTCACGGTTATGGTTTATTTATTACAGGAAAAGGGCACAGACTAGGTTCAGCACAGGGGAAAGGCTCGAGGAGTCTGGAGGAAACCAGGCACAAACTTCCAAGTGTCTCCTCCAGGCACTCTCGGGACATGCGTCCTTCCTCCGGTAACGGAGTGTGACACTGCGAAGTATTGCCAATCAGGGACGCTCACGCAAGCCTGGGTGCCCGGGGCTTTTACTGGGGGGTGGTCACTGGAGCTCCAGACCCTCAGACACAAAGCAGGGGCTCACCATCAGCTGCATGGTGGGTGTAAACTTCCTCAACAGACTTGGCCCCGCGTGGCCGTGCGGAAACGCTCTTATCAGACGGAACATTCCGGGAGCTCCGCTCCGGGAGCCAGCCCTGGACCAGGCCCTTCCTCAGAGTGTGCCTTCCAGTTAACCCTTTCCTGCACACACAGCAGGGACCCAGCCCTGGGCTGGGGCGGGGGCCTGGGGGAGCCACACACCTGCCGCGTGGTTTGGGGGCCGCCGGCTGGGGCTCCTCTGCTGACCTTGACCCGGGCACTGTGCCCTGCAGTGTTCGGTCACCTGTGGCAATGGCACCCAGGATCGGACGGTGCTCTGCCGGACCCCAGACGACAGCTTCGGTGCCTGCCGGGAGGAGCGGCCCGAGACGGCCAGGCCCTGCAGCCTCGGTCCCTGTCCGGGTAAGCCGTCTGCGGCCCGGGAGCCGGCAGGCTGCAGCTCTCGCGCTCCGTGTCCCTGGACTCGGGGAGACGCCAGACACGTCCAGGCTGGGCTGGGAGTTCCCTGCTGGGCTTGGCCCTGGGGAAGGCAGTGGACGGTGGCCCTAACCCACCTTGCCCAGTCACCACCACCACAGGGCCCACGTGGGGGTGGCCCAGCACCCAGGCAGCAGAGGGGCTGCAGCCCATCAGGGCAGGCACCTCACCCAGCGCTGGACACGTGTCACATCTCCAGGTGCCCACGGTGGCTCAGGATGTGGCTCCCACCAGATTCCGTGCTGTGAGGCTCAGGGCGTGGAGCAGTAGACCCAGGGCTCGCCCCGGCTGCCCTGGCTCCGGAGCCTGCCCTCGGGGTCCCCGAGCCACCGTCCCGGCATCCCTACAGGGGCAGTCGGAGGATGACGCTGCTCCAGTGGAGCCAGCAGGTGGACAAGCCCTGGGGCAGGTGGGGAGGTGGCAGCAAAGCAAAGGCGCAAGGAGGCTCCACGGGGACGGAGAGAGGCTCGTGTGCCCGAGACCCGGGAGGCCTGGGGGGGAGAGGGGCAGGGGGCGGGACAGGGCAGAGCAGTGGGGACCCTCGTGGCCTGAGGGAGGGTCCCGAAAGCCACAGAGGGGCTGGGGCGTCCCCTGGCCTCCCTTGTGGTCACCTGGGGCAGAGGGGGCGGCCCCGGGGCTGCAGCCACTGTTCTCTCCCCCAGCCCCAGGAAACATCTCTGATCCTTCTAAGAAGAGCTTTGTGGTTCAGTGGCTGTCGCGACCTGAGGCTGACTCCCCCGTCCCGAAGAGCTCGTCAAGTAAACGGCCCGTTTATAACTCTGCCTCTGACCTCCGGGGCACGCCCTGCGCCTTGTGGAGCTTGCCTTGGGCTGCTCTCCTCTCCTTCTCTGGAAAACTCCCCTGACTTTTCCTGAGTCCTCTTGTCGGGCTTGAATCTGTTTTCTGCCGGGCCTCGCAGCTCGGCGGTCTCCTCTGGAGAGCGAGCCGCCCGGCCGTCGGGGGCCGTGGCCTGGGGGCCGTGGCCTCTCCCGGGGCAGGAGGGGCCGGGACCTCGTGGGTCGTGGCTTGCGAAGGGGCAAAGATCTGTCGTGGTGCTGGAGGGGCCCGAGGCCCGCGCTTCGCCGCCGCAGCTGCAGGTTGGAAGTGAAAGAGGGGAGGCCACCTGTCCCCTTTCCAGCGCAGCGCGCCATCGAGGCGAGGCCCCGGGGCGTCGGGGGGAGGTCTCTGGGCTCTGCGCCCCGATCCCGTTTCGGGCGGCGTGCCAGGGGCTTCCTGCTGCCGCTGCCCCATGCTGTCTCCTTCTGACGCGTGCACCTGTGGCCTGCTTCCATCCGGCCTTGTCGTCCAACGTCCGTGGCCTGGGGCCCCGTCCCACCTTCCCTCTTGGGGGGCTTGGGTTAAACGGAGGAGGCTGGGGGCCCTGTCCTGTCCGAGGGATGCTGGGGAGCTGGGGACAGGCCACCTATCCCATCCTGTGTCCATCGGCTCCAGCAGCCTTTCCTCGTTGTGCTCACGTTGAGTCCGTCCATCTGGTGAGAGCGAGAGCAAGAGAGTGAGAGTTGTCTTACGCTTCTGGCGTGAATAACCACAGAATTACCTCAATTTTTATTGCTTTTTTGCTTAGGAAAAACAAAAGAAATAAACCAACTCAAGTAGAAAATGCCTTAAAGTTGAAAGGTCACGGGCCTGAGTGTCGGCTCCGGCTTCGGGGGGTTGGACTTGGTGGCACGTCCCCGTCTGGGTAGAAGGGGGGTGGTGGCTTTCTAGGGGCTCGGCCCGGGGCACCCAGCTTTGGTTCAGGATACGGTTCCCACGTCACAGGCCCCAGCTCTTTCCGCCGAGCCGTCTGCACAGAGACTGGGGGCGCTCCCCAGACGGGCCTCTGAGAGAAAGGGGACCCCACACCGGACACCCCTGGGCGATGACACTGACTGTTGGTGGAGCCCCCGGGGGCCCCCCACCGGATGTCTCGGCCGAGCCCCCCGTCCCCGGCACTAATTACTGTTATGTACATAATTTTTGGTGTGTAGCTGTGACTAATCCTCACGACTGTTATCTTCCCCCTCGGACTGGGCCATGCGAGGAAGTGTGTGACTGGGGACGCTGCACATCTGTTCCCGAGCGTCTGTGCTCCCTGCCAATATGCACCTTGGTTTTTCAGGGATCTTCTACTAGCGTTTTGTATGTATTTGATGACGTAGTGTCTCGGTTCCACCATCGTCGCTTTTCCAATTTTTTTATGAGACATTAGCCTGTGCCAAAGTGACTGTGGAAACATTTTCTTTTTTCTTACTAATGAGCGCGAGACCTCCTGTCATGCAGCCTATAAATAAACTCAATAAAAGTTCCATAAAACTGGGTGCTTGGCTTTGGCGAGACAAATGGTGGGTTCTCTTCACCCTCGTGGCGGACAAATGCTTCAGAGCCATTGTGGGGAGGGTGTAATCCTGTAGGGTGACCCCCTTTCCCCTGCCCCATGGCGATATCGAGCCCCTTCCCCAGCATATTTACCGCCCCCCAAGGCACTTTTTCAAAACATAACAGCAACCCATGAAGACACGCCACCCTGATTTTGAGTTTTGAATCGTTAATGCTAAATATCCTCGACGTGAGGGTGTCTGGATTCTCTCCTCGTGGAAGGAGGTCTCTGTCGGGAAAATGCTCTTCTGGCAAAGCTCGCAGCCTTGGCTACCTGTTCAAGGAGGGGCTGGTGCCCCGGAAAAGTCTGGGTCAGGAGGAGGGCCGGTGCTCCAGGACTGTCTGTGTGTGCATGTGTGTGTATGTGTGTAGGCTCAGCCGGGCCTGTCCGTCTCCCGAGGTCTGTCCCTGAAGCCACAGGGCCTGTGTGTCCGCCGACCTTACTGACTGCGGCCACACAGCTGGCCAGTGTCCAACAGGGACCTCCACATCTGCAGTCTGTGGGGCGCGTGCCGGGCAATCTCCCACCTGCCTTCTCCATCACACTGAGAAGGGGTCCCGTGACGCGGAGGGGAAGGAAAGAGGGAGGGGTCATGAGGAAGAGCCGGGTGGAAGGACCCAGCTCCACAAGGAGGGTTTTGGGCACAGGCCAGTCCTCAGGGAAGCCTCGGGGGCCACGGCCGCCTTGGCTGAGCTCCGACTCCCAGACGTCAGAGCCCCCAGGACCCGCGAGGCGCCGTGCTGGGGGCGGGTAGAGGCGGCGGCCACGGCTGTCCGAGGGCCACTTGCCTTTGATTGTTGCAGGACCTTTTGAATGCAAAAGTGGGTGCCTGAGCCCATCGCCCCTCTACTGAGAAAGAGAATAAAGAACTTTCTGTCCCAGCGTTTTCCGAGGTGCAGGAGACAAGGGGTGGTTTCCGTGGTGCACACACGTGGCTTTAAGGAGCACTGAATTTCCCTTCCAATTCTCTCCCTGCTTCAGGACTCATTTGGAAATAGTTTTCACTCCAGCATGTCTCAAAAACACTTGCTCATTCCTCTCAAATGCAGGATTACCTGGAATTTGATAGATTCAAATTCGGCTTGAAAAGCGACTTCAAGCTTTTCTTTATTTGTTTTTACCTTATTCACCCCACTAGTTTTCCATTTATGGTTGCAATAGAACATTTTCTTCTAGAATCATTTTTAAACTAGTTCATTTAAAGAAAACGACTGAGCACGTAATAATACGGTGGTGTTTAGAGAGAGCTAAAACGTGGGGATGGCACTCAACTGACTTAAATTTCTGGAAAGTTATTCTTGATGCTTTATTGTCATTCCGTGGAACACAACATGGCTTTCTTGTAATTCCTGCTGGAAACGACTGAAGCTCAAATATTGTGCGACTGAAACTGTTAGCCCTGGTAGACGTCCTTTGACAGCCAGTGCCTCTGGGCTCGTCGAACAGAGCTCTGGAGGTATAAGTTGCACCTCCTGCATCTCGGAGGGCTCGCTGACCAGGGATATTACTTAAAAACAGAAAAAACATTGGCCTGCTTTTAAAATTTCTTAATGGTCAAGGTGAGTGGATGCTAATGGGTAATTGTAAAAATTGTCTAGGCTGATACCAGCATAGCCAAGCCCTTGGGCAGTGGCTTTCTCAGTTATTCCCTCATTCATTCATTGACTTATCTTAGTTTCAAAAATCCTAAAGCAATGAGGTCTACTATTCAAAGGAAATCAGGCCCAGGAATTCAACATATAAGTCAGGTTGGATGGCGGCACCCCGTGGAGCTGGGCTTTTCTGTGGTGAACGTTAAGTCCCTCTTCTGGGGGGGGGGGCTGCTGCAACTCCTCCCTTGCACACATCGACCCAACAGAGGCTGACCGAGGGCCGCCTTCGTGCCACGCGTGAGTCCAGGCCCCGGGGAAGCATCTGTGCCCTTGACCAGGCGTCTTCTGTAAAGGACCAGATAGCAACAGGCTCCACTTTGCCGGCCATCTGGTCTCCCTTGCACCCACTCAACTCTGCAGCTACAGTAAGAAAGCAACCCTAGACAAAAAACGAATGGACGTGCCATCCAATAAAATATTTACAAAACCTGGTGTGTGAGGGCGGAGGGACAGATGTAGGCCATGGGACCTCATCTGCTGACCCCCTGCTCTAGCCAGACTTGTGTCCTGCTCTCAGGGGGCTCCCCGTGGTGGGAGAGACAAATGAGGGAAAGCCAAGCACAGATGCAGTGTATTAAATGTGACCCTGTGATGTGAGTGAAGAAAGCTCAGGTGACAGAAGAGGGTGTGTCCTTCCCTTCTGGAAGCCTGTCCTTCCCACACCCCGCTGATGGTCAGAGCCGGTGGAGAGGCTGTCACCACTTCTCGAACCCCTCTTGAGGAGGAAATGCTTTAGCACCTTTCCCGGGGGCCGTGATCCTTGGTTTCCAAGCCTCAGTCCCAGTGGCTGCCTGGGTGGTGATGGGGGTACAGGGGTGGGGGGTCCTGTGGAGCTCTGCACCCCACCCCAGCCCCCACTGCAGACCGACAGCTCTGATTTCAGCTGCTTCGTTTATTGGGCATCCGTACGATTTTATCTGCAGAAAGGGTCCTACTAATTTTGAAACTTGGAAAGCCACATCTTGGGATCTTCTGACTTGATTTCCCAGAATCGCCCCTCGCATGAGGCCTTCTGCCTTTACTGACTGTCGTCGTGGTGCGAGTGCCACCCGGTCTCCTTGTTGGGAACATCTGGGCTTTCCCTGAACGTCTGACCTGTTTTCCTCTTCTCCGCATTGGGAATCCTGCAGGCAGTCATGTTTGCTCCCTCTTTTGGCCATTAGAAGGTCAGAGCCAAAGTCAGGGTCCACCTTTGAGGATCCATGCCTCTGTATGTGATTCTTACCCATGGCCTTACTATTTTAAAAATCCTTCCCCCATAGCTACTGCCCCGTCCTTAATCAGATGCAGCGTTGTCCCAGTGGAACGCACAGCTTGTGGGATGAGCAGTCCAAAGCAGGACGCATATACTGACAAGATTTCTTTATGACTTTGGATTTATTTAGATGAAAAATCACATAAATATATAACATTGAATACAATTCAGTTATGAATTTGACTGATCATATTTATGGAGATAATTAAATGACATGAAGATTGTTCCAGAAAATTCAGGATGTATGGTTATCGGGCTGTGGAAATAATGACTTACATAACGTATGTTTGCCCATGAATCCAGCTTCCATTTCTCCCATTTTCAAAATGTGGTTTTGTCTCAGGGAAACCAAAAAGGTCTGTCTCCAAGACACCGTGGCCCGAGGACGGAGGTGAGGGGTGTGTTAAACTCTGGGAGCTTCTGGAAAGCTCCAGCCGTGGTGGAACATGGCACATGGCGAAGCCACAGCTAAGCCTCAGTCAGGGACTTGTGGATCGGGTTTTGGGAATTGGCTCTTTTAGGTTCGATTTTCCTATAGTGATTACTTATAGATTGTTGTAGAATCAAACCCTGCCCCAGCATTTCACTGGGGTTGTGACTGGGGTCAGATGTGGGAATGTGAAGCAGTTCTGTACTTTAGGATGCGCTTGGAACCACCCCCTAGGAACAACACAGCCCTCACTGGGGTTTCAAACTTTGAAAGATCCTGAAAAATGCAGATTTGGCAGGAGCCTGCTTGAAAGAGAAGAGCACTGCTCACAGCTCGTGGTGGGAACTCTCCGGGGCAGGGGTCCCTGGGTGAGGCCCCCTTCGCAGCTGCTCTGACACTGAAACCACAGACTTTCTGCATAAGCTCACTTCTCTCTTTGCTGCCTCTGGCTCCTTCTGTCTCTTCCAGCAAGCTTCAGCCTGTGAGGGAGCAAGGCCCCCTTACCTTGTCCTTTGGTTACGTGTCCCACTTTTCTCTTTCAGAGGGCCACTGCCAAGGTGACAAGTCAGTGTTCTGTAGGATGGAGGTCTTGTCTCGCTACTGCTCCATCCCGGGATACAACAAGCTGTGCTGCAAGTCCTGCAACCTCCACGACAACAGCACCAGCGAGGATGACTGGACAGAACCACTGCCAGGGAAGGACAACGACATCGAAGACCTGGTGCCCACCGACCCAGTGCCCACACTAGTCATGGAGGCGCATCCTCTGCCGGGCGCCCCCCTGGACATCCCTCTCAATGTCTCCAGCACCAATGCCACCGACGATCACCCAGAAACCAACACCGTGGATGGACCCTACAAAATCCGTGGCCTGGACGACGAAGTCCAACCACCCAACCTAATCCCGCAACGACCGAGCCCATATGAAAAGACCAGAAACCAAAGAATCCAAGAGCTCATTGATGAGATGCGGAAGAAAGAGCTGCTCGGGAAGTTCTAATAAAATGGAAAGATAGCATCAATAGCATTTTATTTCTTGCTTATAGAGATTTTCCATGGGATAGCAAATCCTGTGTCATGGAGGTGAAGTCAAAATTCCTGATTCCAAAAGGTTCTGAGAAAACAAAGAGGGGGAATGACATCGAAAATGTAAGTGTGAGCAAGTGTCAACTAGGATAGCACGTGTGTTTCCCAACCTGTGAATGACCTAATAAGCCTTGCACTGCCAAATCAAGAGGGTGCTGGGTGTGGGGTGGAGGGCGGGAAGGATCACAGGGGTTCTGCATTGTCCATCGGTGAGGGGAGGACAGGAGGGGGAGTTCTGAGAGAGAAAATAGTTGCCTTGAGTTCCTGAGCAGTGACTGGGAAATCTTCCTTTCCTTGGTGGGGACATTCCTTCTGGAGACCCAGGTCACTTCCTACAGAGGCCCAGGCCAAGGCACAAGCCCCATGGGGACTCTTAGGAGAAATGGCGGTTTATGTAACAATTGACCGATATCTAAGACGAGCACAGTGAAGTGGAGGCTGTGAGCCTAAATGCCTTCAAGGACCAGGTGGGTATCGTGGCCAGTTGGGGGCCATGGCCAACTCGATGTCCCTGCCCGCCCAGAGCTGCCTGTCAGCTCCATCTCCTTCCGCCATGTGCCACAGCTAGTCATGGTGCCAGACAGTCTGATTTTTTGGGAGAAGCCACAAGTCTAGGTTTTCATAAGAAAAGTCTCAATTTTTAAAAGTCACCTCAAAATATTTTAAGGGAGTCTTTTAGGCTCGAGAGCCTCCAGTTTGCAACCTCTGGTCTCCAGTCTTGTGCTGAAATGGTTTTGTTAACGAAAGACTTAGGAAAAGTCATCTGACCCATCTGGTGCTCAAGTCCTACAGCGTTTGAATACCTCAGTCAAACGTGAGCTGCGCAGAAGTCCATTTCTCCTCAGGAAAGTAAGGAGCTTCCCGTAACTGGGGACACGAGGGTAACTCTAAACCGTGGGCAATATTTGCTGCATTAGGAGAAGATACTGGGCAGCTCTCCCCTCCACCCACCCTGGCCTTAGCTGTGCCCTCACAGGCTCTAGCCCCAGCGTTCTCCCCCGGCCAGCCTGGCCTCAGGCCTTGGGGCTCCCCCAGAGACTCTCTCCTCACCCAGTGCATGAGGAGGATGAAGGAGGGAAAATCCAGTGCAGGCTCCCAGGCCCCAAGAGTCTCCCCCACACTGCCCTACCATTGGGGCTGGAGAGCTGCCACCATGGTGGCCAGGCTTCAGGATTCTGAGCTCCTGGGCTTCATGGGCTCAGCTTTGCTCCTGAAAACCAGCTGGGCCTGCGGAGGATGCCCGTTCCCCGTCTGGTCCTCTACCTCCCCACCTCCCTCCCTTAGCGGACTCTGAAGTTCTGGGGCCCAGCGGAAAACTGCATGATTTGGCCTCCAGTGGGAGGTGCAGGGCGAGAGGTGGGGACAGCCTCTTTCCAAACTGTGCTCTTCAACTTCTACTTTCATCAGAATGGTGCTCTGTGAGCAAGATGTGTGCCAGAAACAGGAGGAAGGAGACGGGTAGATGGGAGAACAGTGGCTAACATTTACTTCTCACTGCATCAATATTTTGTGAACATGTGGCTTAAACTTCTCTAAAGTATAAGACTCAGGGGCACATTAGCTCCTTAGCTGGGCCAACGCATAATTCTTAAGTTTTTTCATGTCCAGGAAAGTTCTAGGGGCTCACAGATCTTAGCTCTCAGAGCTCTTTCTTCTCCAACTTCCCATTATATGGAAGAGAACACTGAGGGTCAGGATGAGACCATAATGGCCACTTTATACAGTTCTGAGGTGCTAAATGTGTTTGTCTGAATCTACGTGTGTGTCTGGGTATGTCTGTACGTGTGGTCTAAGGAATGAAGTAAGGGGGTAGGAGAAAGGGGGGTGACATCTGGGGTTGGTGTTTAACTTTCCAACTGGTGAATGTCACTGGGTGATAATTAGCGCCCCCCTCCCACCTTACTGCTACCACCTCCCACTCATGCCCATACGCTCAAAACATCTTGCCATCTTCTAGGAACCAAACTGGAGAAAACACTTCTGAGTATCTCTCATAGTATCACTTCTTATTTAACAGACGTAGTGTAAAGCACGTTGCGATCCTGTCTCCCTGCCATTAGGAAATGGACCCCACCACTTTCCCTCATCTGTTGAACCCCTGGCAATTGGTGCTATCCACAAACTCAAAGCCTTCTCATTTCTTGCTTGGGTGTGTTCTAGAATGAGGAAGTTCAGGACTAACCCTAGCCAGATGGCCTGACTCAGTTTACCCAGCATGGGGGCCACGGGTGGGAATATTCCATTCTCAGGTCCCAGAAAACCAGGGCGTCATGTCTAGAGGGCTGGTGGGAACTTCTCAGGGGTACCGTCCTCTTCTGGAAAGAGAAAGATGCCCTTTGGGAACTGTCGGCCCCTCGGCCACGGTCCCATACGCCATTCTCAGTGCCTTGCACTACATGGTCAGCGAGTTCTCCAGAACCAGGTGGCCCCCAGAGGTCTTCTCTGCCCAGGGATGCAGGGCTCACCCAGCGCTGAGGCACTACTGAGCTGGGGACCAGCTGCAGAGAAGGCTTCAAGACAGCCCTG
The DNA here is from genome assembly GCA_004027775.1 of Bradypus variegatus. Taxonomy (NCBI): domain Eukaryota; kingdom Metazoa; phylum Chordata; class Mammalia; order Pilosa; family Bradypodidae; genus Bradypus; species Bradypus variegatus. The sequence goes on along the minus strand of PVKY010001064.1, from coordinate 1,774 downwards.
AGCTTCCAAAGCCAGCATGTGTGTCTGAGGGGCTCGTGGAGCCTAGAAGATGCAAACGGATGTGTTTTGGCCGAGGTTGTGTAACACCAGGTTGCAGTTTGGAGGTCCTCGCTGTTCACAGCAGTGGAGGGTCCGCTGAGGGGACGAGACGGTCCATGTTCATGGGGGGATGCATGCTTGAATTTGGGGACCTGACTCGGATGCCTCCTTCTGGCAAGCCCATGGAATTTCATGTATAAGCCTTTCATTTGTATTTTCAGGTTTTGTTGGTTGGTCTTGTCTTCGCTTTAGTGCACCGACGGTGCTCAGCAGCAACATCCTTGTGTACTCCTGTATGACAGGCGGCCGTCATGTGGTCCTCACGGTGCTGAACCCAAACCATGAAACCTTATCTTACTGATCACAGCAATCGTTAGTTTTTTTTCTGTATCGTAAAATTTGCTTGATTTTGTAATTTATTAAAGTTAAAATGCCTGTGTTTTTGCAAATCACGTCTGTGTGTGTTTGTTACTGTGGCGACACGTGCCCCCCAACAGAATGGATGCATATGCTACCTTCAGAAGGTCAAGAGGTGTGTGTGGGGGGGACAGGTGCTGCAGTGCTGTGGCTGCGGAGGGCAAGAGGCACCCAGGGGAACGGCTGTCTTTCCCTTGCTCCCCATGGAGGCCGTTCTCCGAGCGACAGGACTTACCTGAGACCCCAACTGAACCTTTAGCTCAGGAGGAGATGAACAATCTCCAGACACCTACTTCTCCCTGACCACAACCTCTTCTCTCCCGTAGTTAGGGTTGCCAGAAAAAAAATACAAGATGCCGAGATAAATTCGAATTTCAGAGTTAAAAAATAATTTTTAATATAAAAATGGGTCATCCTGGGGGGAAGCCACATCTCAGGAGAAGTGAAGGAGGAGGCTCTGATTCTCTCTGGGAGGAGGAATAAGAAGTTACCTGAAGAGGAGGGGCAAGATGATGGACTGGTGAGCTGTATGTTTTAGTTACTCCTCCAGGAAACTAGGTAGAAAGCCAGGAACTGCATGGACTGGACACCGCAGAGCAATTTGACTTGGGGCGTACTTCATACATCACTCATGAGCACGTGGAACCGCTGAGATCGGCGAAGTCTGTACGTTTTTGTGGCCAGGGGACCCGCGCCCCTCCCTACCAGGCTTGGTCCCGTGGGAGGAGGGGTCGCCAGCGCTGGGAGCGAAAGCGGAGAAGTGCAGTGGCCCCTCTTATCGGGAATGCATTCTGCTCAGCCAAACTCCAATCATAAATAGACTGAGACCAGACACCAGACAATCTGAGAGCAGCCAGCCCAACAGAGAGATACGAATAGCAAAAAACAGCGGGAGGAACCCAGGAATAAAGGTTTTGCGGCCAGGGGAGCCGCGCCCCTCCCTGCCAGGCTCGGTCCCGTGGGAGGAGGGGTCACCAGCGCTGGGAGTGAGAGCATAGAAATGCAGTGGCCCCTCTTATCGGGAATGCATTCTGCTCAGCCAAACTCCAATCATAAATAGACTGACACCAGACATCAGAGAATCTGAGAGCAGCCAGCCCAGCAGAGAGATAGGAACAGCAAAAAACGGCAGGAGGAACCCAGGAAAAGAAAAAAAAAAAGCAGCGGCTTTTTGGAGTTCGGGTGCTTGGAAGGGGGAAGGGCAGAGCTCAGGCAATTCCTGAAGAGGGACTGAACTCTCTGTCCCCTGGATATCTCATTAATGGCCCTAATTGCTTTGTCTCTTAACATTTCAATAACCCACTAGATCTGCGAGGAG
>PVKY010001063.1:0-26764 GCA_004027775.1 Bradypus variegatus | reverse complement strand
CCATCAGGACACGTGGCACAATGAGGATTACAGTGCAGCCTGCCCACGGGTGTGACTTCCAACGAAGCATGATATAACTTAGGTGGCGGGCTCAGAAAAGAACATGAGAAACTTTCTAGAAGGTCAAGAGGGTCACAGTTACTCTGAAAACTACATTACACACAAAGTAGAAACTGCAGGCCATGCAGGAAGAGAGCCGCGCCTTCCTAGCGGACTCCCTGTTCCGAAGCTGCAGACTGGGAAGAGCTGCCGTGGGCGGGGGGCGGGGGGGGCAACTCCCAGAGTCCCAGGAGGTGCGCAGGCTGAAATCTCCCAGCACCTGGGCAGAGCGGGAAAGGTGCGATGGGGCGCTCTGGGCCGTGGCGCCAACATGGAGAACGAGCGAAGAATTAAGGCAGGTGCAGCACAGGACTGGAAGGAGACGCCTTTTTTTGGTAGTAGCTGCTTGTCCACAGAGATGTGATGCAGATGGCTAGGAGCTGTCTGGTAATACCTGATATCCTGGGCAACACAGGAGTCCATGCCAAGTGTCCCAGCGGCCAGTGCTCCTCAGGAGGCGGCCGTGTATCTGACGTCGAGAACAGACGCAGCCTGAGGAGAGGAGAGGAAACAGGATCAAAGAAAGCAGGTAAAAAAGGGGCAATCACAGCGCACACAAAGGGAGGGAGAGGGCACACACCCACCAAACCTGTGTTGCCAACAGTGTATTTCAAACACACACCAAGGACTCGGCTATGCCAGGGTAAGGAAGGCGGAAAGGCAGATGAGAGAGAGGCCTCTACCGCCAGATGTCTTGGACTCGAATCCCGGCTCTGCCACTTTCTACCTAAGGGCCTGGGACAAGTTATCTTTTTTTTTCTGGGCTTCAGTTTCCTCATCCACAGAATATGCATCATAATGATGCTTACCTCACAGGACTGAATAAGAACACCTGTGCAGAGCACATCAGCCCCGCACGCAGCTAACGGCGTGCTCGAGGCGTGCTGCTCCCGAGCACGGGGAGGCTGTCCTGCTGGGACACAGAGGTCACGCGCTGTCCGTAAAGGCTCCATGTTTTCTCTCGATTCCCCATTCCCACTTTCCAGAATACTCCCAGACCCAAACCTAAAGGCTCCATGTGCACCAACTCATGTTATTGTGGAGTTAAGACTGTGTCTTTTTGCTAAGGAAACAACTGAGCTCCGAATCTAATTTTGAAAACTGTTGTTCCTGCAATTGAACCCATTGACTAGAGCTGTTACGACCTAAATCAGGAGATTTCTCCTCACTATTAATACATTCGGTGATGCCACAATTTTAAGTGAAAATCATTATCTTCAAACCAGTCATCTTTACTTTCCCTCTGTGCCCTCCCTTGCCACCCACACTGCTCGGCCACGCTCAGGGATCGCCGAGTCTCAAAGGCTCCAACCCCTTGGGCCAGCCTCCCAGAGAATAAACTTACTCCTTCACGTTCAAAACCGATGGACCCTAACGTCAACAGAACTTTTGGCAATTCTGATGTTGGGTCTCCCTAGTTGTACCACATAATACATACAATTTGAGGGCAGAGGGGGCAGGCAGGACATCAGCATACATCTTTCCTGGCTGCTGGTCTCCAAAGGATAAACAAGGATGTGCAGTTACAAGGACATCAGTTCTGAGCACTGACCAGACAGACAATTAACCAGGATTCTAACAAGTTCTCTTAGGCCCTTGGTGGACACAGAGAAGCAGCTGGCCAGTACAGATTAATTTCCTTCTGCAAAACGAACATACGGAGAAGAGAAAGGGCAGTGGAGGGGGGAGCGCTGGTGCTATGGGAACCACAAAAAAGAGAGAGACTAAAGCAGAGAAAACACAGGAGTAGGAGTGTCAATGCATGTTTTAAATGATTAGAGTGGTGAGAACTTTTTCAAGGGGATATTAAAGATGATATATTAAAGACAAGTTAGATAATACCATTCTGCTTATCTCCTGTTCTCTCTGAAGAGAAATTTGGGTAAACAGACATAGAGAAGATCAGCCACCAAAGAGAAACTAAGATCTGCTATTTGGCGAGAGGTCTAGCTACAGAAGAGCCAGCACTCCAACAGACTGCAGTCAACTCGGTAAGTGGGCCACACCACCGAGGATGGAACTTATGACAAACAATAAAGGAATAAAAAAGGAACTGACTCATCTGAGTCAATGAGTAAATAAACCAGGCATAAGACCAAGAAGAAAAGTATATGTAAAAGAGCTGGCATTCCATTGGTGATGACCCTTGGATGTAAATTTACTGTCAGATTTTTGATGCCAGTTCTGTCAACACATTCTGATTAAATTTGAAGAGGGAATACAGCCAGAGTTTAATCTTATTATTTTCGCTTCTGGTAACCCTGGGATGAAGTTGGAAAACACGCATGGAAGAAAGCTTTCATTCTTTGCAAATTCTAATGCTCTGAGTCCCCAGTAATTCCCATCTTTTTAGAACTTCCTAAATCAAGTCCAGGTCTTGAGGGAAGTTAATTTGTTGCTCAAGGGGCAGTGAGCACTGAGACAAACTCTCTGTCAGAAGAAAACGCCTTAATTTTGTTCAAATACTATTTATTACATTCGAGGACCTCAGGCTGGGTCATGCATGGGGGCAGCTCAGGGCACTGCTCACACGGCCATGGAGGTTTTGTACACTCAATAGAAAGATTTTTGGGTAGAAAGCTCTATAAACCGCTGGACGGCTCAGACGCTCAGAGGCAAGGCCCGGACCAGCCGTCTTCCTTACAGGATGTCCCCAGGCACACACCCAGGGAGGCTCTCTCTGCTGTTTCTATACACTGTGCTCTCAGAGCAAAGGAGTAACATAGACAACCCAAAATTGGTAATTTCAAATGATTCCTGCATGGTTTGGGGAACACTTTTATAAGAAAATTGAAGTTTTCCTTATAAAGCTTAAGTTAATGCAGAAATTACCATGTCATTGAACAAATTCAGATGCACAGTGACTGGCAGTTACTTTTGCCTGGGCCCAGTCCCTCATCTTCTGCGAGTGTGGGGGGTGAGGTGGGAGGTGGACCCCCAGCACAGGGGGCATCAGACTAGATGGGCAAGAGCAAGCCACCCCATCACACAAAGCTGGGAGGTGGCAGATGGGTTCCTGCAGCCTCAGTGCATCTTCCTGCCTAATCTCTCCCATCAGGCTGATGAAATCAGTGCCACCATCCTGGAGACTATCAAAATGTCAGCCACTGTCCTGAAAATTCCAGCCAGCCACAGGACCTAGAATCGTCCCCATCAATATTTAAGCCAGTTAGCCCCAAACAACCTCAAAGGCTGGGAGATGTGGACAGCAGATATTGTCTCCAGGGGCAGCGGGCTGGCTAGGCAGACCTGCCCACCGACACATTAACCCATCACGATGACATGACCCCATGTTTTATAGGATTGAGCTTTCTCCACAGTCCCCACCCAACTTTTTGTTTTTAGGATAAAGTTTTTACTGTATTTAAGAGAACAGTGGCAATGCAGAATATTTTGTGGCTGGAAGAAACTAGGATGGAACTAAGAATTTGAGTAATACAGTGACCAAGAATTGAGTCAACATACATAGTATGGTATTTACAGGTAAAGTTAAGTTACTGACAGCTGAAACCTAAAAATACTTCCGTAGCTATAAAGGTCAATTTAGAAACTAACAGGAATATCAAGCATGAACCTGGCAGAGAAGAAATTGCATTGTTTCAGGTTTACCTCGTCTTCCTCCTCAGGTATCTTAATAGAATTATCCGGGGACTTGACAGGTTTCTGGTTACTGGGCCCATTGGTCTCTTCTTTGCCATGTTCTGCCTCCCATTCTTGTAAAACTTCATCTATGTTGAAGCGCCGTCGATAATTTACAAAAAAGTTTTTCACTTGTACCACTGATTTATTCCCAATCACATCTGAGATTGCCTGAAAATCTCGGCCATATTTCCTGATGGCTAAGGATGTAAGAGAGCATTTTTGTTTCAAACCAGAGAAAAACAATTTTTTAAAAACACAAGTGAAACTTAACCCTCACCCAGATAAGAAAGCATACAGGCACTCATACAGCAGGTGTTAGCTTAGTGCGTCACACTAGTGGGAAGCAGGAGTGGGTGACTCTGGACACAGCCTGCAGAGGACAAGTATGAGTTCAGTACAATCCTGTGCTCTAGGTCTGTCATGTCACATGACAACTGAGGTCACCTGACAATCACCCTGTGGTTGCAAACACACTGGAGTCTTCTTTTCAGGATCTCCAGGTCCAGAACAGCTCCAGCCTTTAAATCATAACAATCTGCTTCTTTCAGGATTTTGCTCTTGCTGACAATTCATAGCTCAACAAATTATTGCTAAAATGAGAGGCTCCCAGATTAATTTTAACAACTGGTGAGACATGTGAAAGGGGAATGCAATAATTTGGCTAAAATGATGCTTACTAGAACAACACAATCCTCTAAGAATTTGTTTCAACATGATGTGCTGGGAGCGGGCAGAGCCCAAATTTTCCTAAAAGCCACCAACGCAGCTAAACTCTAAAGAGAACTTTTCCCATACCTTGCACGGCGAGAAGCTGCTCTTCTGTGGTCCAACGCGCATTAAATTTCTGAACCACCTAGATACCCAAATAAGTCAAATTAGCACATTACATTTAGAGAGGAATATGTCCCCCTTTTCTCATAATCAGAATTTTAACATCAACTATGTTTTTAAAATTATGTCTATGCCTTTCTTTCTAAGAGGTGTACACTGGAGATATATTAATCAGATATCCAATTCTTCAACACGAAAAACTTGAGTCGACTTTTGAAACAATGTTAACGTCATCCTACCTCTGGAAGTCGGTACGGTTCTATTCCACCATCAAGTTTTTCTTTGAGAGCACTGTTTGTCTGCTTAATATTTTGAATCTAAGAGGGGAGAAAAGATTTTCATTTTAAAAATGAAAACTTTTATAGAGATATTATAAGAAGACAAAACAAAACAAAAAAACAAGATCATAAAAGTACTTCTATTATAGCCAAAATTTGAGGTTCCTAATGTTAACCTCTGAGTGCATGTAACTAGATTCTTTCATTGGTTTGCTTAGAGCAAACTGAGGCAACCGAGGACTGTAAAAAGGCTCGTGTGCACACATCCCAGTCCACTGTGCGATACAACAGGGGATAACCTGAGCACAACCTATGTCTTGGGTCTGACACCAACAAATGGAAGAAATGCCTGGGCTTCTCACAACACAGAACTCAGCTGAAGTAACAGAGCCATCTTAGCAAATCCAGGCAGAAGTCCGGGCTGTGAAGGGCTGCGAACAGCCTTCCACAGGCCCCGCGCCATGCCACACAGGGCAGAGAGGCATGTGTGCAGACTTAGCTAACTAGGAGAAAAAGAGAGCAATGTTTCAGCTAATTTTCAACAATACTGACTCTGATCAACTGTAACCACCTTAATTTCCTCACAAAGTATCTTTTTTCACATAACTGCCTTGACTCAATATCCCTGTTCTTTTACTGCCCTTGCCTAACAAAAACAAACATGTGAACAATACAAACCAGCCCCCCAACCCACTCCTGATCTTCAGTCTTCCCACAGACATCGGAATGAGCTGGGGCACGACCAGGGCCCTCTGCTCCCAGCTCGAAGTGGTGGGGCGTTTCTGTGCCATGCACCAAGAACCCCAGCCCGAGCACTTGTCGTCTTTAATAATCACACAAGCAGTAAGTGCCTACCTCCAAAGAAGAAAGTGTATTAAGGCAAATGAAGAAAAGAGCAGAGCCTTGGAGATGGAAGAGGGATGAAAGGGAAGTGGAAATGGTGGGGGCTGGGGGTCTGTTATATGGACAGTTTCAGTAATTCTCTCTCTTCTTTTCTTTATAGGTTTGCAACTTTAAAGAACTCCAGATTCACACATCCCTTCCTCCTCCTCCTAACAGGTTAAAAGGGGGGTGGGGCGGCAGGAAAACTCCATGCTGTTGGCCCAGTGGTGAGGAATGACGACGCAGCCCGCCCCGCGAGGACCAGAAACTGCATGCTTGCCTTTAGCAAGGGCTTCAGGGCCTACCAGAAATACTGCACACCCCATTATCTTTTTGTATTAATACCAAATCAGAACACAAAGACAACTGTAAAGAAAAATACGGGAAACGTACCAAAATTTACCCTACAGTAAAACCATAAATGGGGACCTTGATTTGTTGAAATTTGCTTTTATTTCATTAATTTTATTCTGAAAAGTACAAACCAGAAGCAAACAAACTGGTACTAGGCTTGTACTCATGGTGAATCCTCAGGACAGTAAGGCCAAGCTTGGACCAGCTCTGTCGAGTGGAACTTCCTGCGACCACGGACTTACTCCTCCCGCTGAGCGAACACAGCAGCCACACACGTCACTAATGAGCACAGGAAGTGTGGCTAGTGTGGCTGCACAAATGACTTTTTTATTTTTCAAATTTCAACTTAGCCTCAAATGGCCAATGGCTAGTGTACTGGACAGTACAGGTTTGCTTACTTACACTCAGCACCTTCAGTTTGCAACAATTCATAAAATACTGCAATTATAAGTATTCAGATTGTGTTCACTGCATTCTCCTTAGGTCAGAAACTGGACTTGGGACCTTCTGACTGGATTCTGGAGAGGCAGGGGTAGGGAACACTGTCAGACCCTGGCCTTCAGCTGAGTGTCTCTCTCTGTTCTTTCTAATTGGCTGCTCATATTTGGCCCAAAACCTGGGCATACAGTGCTCTGCAATTAAGTAACAGGTATTTTCCAAGGAGGTCAAGGGGTTTAACACTTACATTTCCCCCTACAATCAACAGATAAAGAAGTACAGAAAGTAAATGAATGGCTACATGGCAAAACATCCAGAAATTCTTAACCAAAATTTAGCTTCTGAATCCTCAGTTGCCCACATCTCTCTCCCTGAAAGCATTTTCCAAACCAGAAATGCCAGGTATTCCAGAGCCCAGCAGAACAGGACTTGGCTTCCAGTCTCACATCAACTGGAAAAGAAGCCAGAGGGCAGAGTGGCAGGGAGAAAGGAAGGAGGAGGAAAAGGGCAGTCTTCTCAGCTTGCTGCCTTACCCGGACCTCCCAGTCAAACACAACTTTCTTTTGTCTAACTCTATAATGTGCAGTGACTCCTCCCTACATCAGGCCTTTTGACTCTCCACTCATAGCAAGACGCAAGGTGGCAGGCACTGCTGGCAGCCCAGCCGAGCGCTTCCAACCCCTTCTCTTACTGCCTTGAATGCAGATGTGATGACTGCAAAATGGCTTCTGCAGCTTTAAACATGAGGCAGCAAGCAAGATGAGAAGCCAACAAGCTAAGGATGGTGGAGCAGGAAAACTGAAAGGGAGCAGCACGGAACAGGTGAACTAGCATGCAAGCAAGCGCTGATGCTGGACACCTTGTTATGTGGGAAATACAAATCCTTAACTGCTGCGGCTGCTGCTACTGTCACGTGAACACCTTCCTAACTGATACACCGCCAAGAGGGGGCATTCAGAATAAAATGCCCACTACAAAACTGCTGCTATGTTTGGCAGTGAACTCACCACTCAACTGGCACCCTTGGAGGCTGTGGCAAGTAGAGAAAACAATCCTGTTACCCCTCCTAACGAAGCCTGCCCTCTTCATCAATGCAACTCTGAATAGCTACCTTCAGATAAAAACTCCCTGCTCTAAAAACCAAGGGATCTTTTAGGTTCATACTCTAGAGTCAGTAATTCCTCCGTGGAAGAAGAGGGCTCCCTTTCTTTCCTCAGCATATTAATGTCAAACAGCAAGCAGGAAGGACTCGCTCAGCAAAGGGGGAAATGAGCCCCTCGTAGAGGAGGATGAAAACATGGGCTAGCTCCAATCAGCGAGAGCTCTTTCAACGTGAACGGAGCTTAAATGCTCGCACGCACAGCAGCCCTCATACATCCTGTAAAATCTGGCAGGCAAAGATTAACTGGCCAAGAACGATGACGCGAACCTCCTCAGAGCTGCGCCTGCAGCCAAAACAAGCAGCAGACCCTGAGGCCCGGCACGTGCGGCCCTCCTAACGCACCAGAGTAAGGCAGGGGCCACAGACCCACTCCAGACCCACGCTGCTCATGTGGGAACTGACAGGTGACTTTCCATTTAACCTTCCAAGAGAACCATCAAGATTTTAAGAAGTCAAAAACAGAAAAAATATATAAAATAAAGCCCCATCAATCCACACTTCGCTTTAAATGCCAGAGAGAGAGAATATGAATATGAATATGAATATGAACCAGGCTATTAGGGTTTTTATTTAAGTGTATTACACAATTAGATACAATGGATGGGCCATTTCCACACACCAGCCACAAACTATTAGAAAGAGAAAAATTTTAAGCCAACATTCTTTATAAGAGCACTAGAAAAGTCTCAAATATCTAATAAAGCAGAGGTTATGCAAAAAAACCTGTACACAAGAACAACAAAACCTAGAGAAAAATTAAAGATCTATAAAAGTAAGGAATATTATGGACCAGAAGATTCAATGAAGATATTGATTCAAAGAAAATATCAGGGAATATGCAAACTCACAAAGACAGAAAGTAGAGTATGGGTCACCAGGGGTGGGAGGAAGGGACAATGGGGAGTTAATGCAAAATGGTTGCACAGTTGCTGTTTGGGGTGAAGGGAAAGTTCTAGTAATGGGTATTGGTGAGGTACTGCAATACTGAATACAATTAATCCCACTGAGAATGGTATGCTTGGGAGGTGCTGGAGTGGGAATATTTAGGTTGTATACATGTTTCCACAATTAAAGAAGAAAGAAAAGAGAGAAAGAGAGTAAGGGGGTGGGGGGTAGGGGTGGAGGGGGGAGGGAGGGAGGGAGGGGAGAGAGGGAGAGAAACAAAGAAGGAAGAGCAACTAAGGAGACAATAACAACTAAATGCAATATGTGATCTTGGATGAAATCTAAGAACGGAGGAGACAGCACTCAAAAGGGCATTATTACGACATGAAAAAACTGGAATATAGACCGTAAACTTGATATCAAAGTTAAATTTCTTGAACTTGATAACTGCACTTAAGGTGATACATAAGTGACAGCCAGAAGTTCTTTATCCAGCAAAACTGTTCTTCTAAAATAAGGGGGAATTTAAAGTATTCACAGATAAACAGATACTGAAGAGAATGTCAACAAAAGGCCTGTCCTACAAGAATTACTGAAGAGAGTTCTGCAGATGGAATGAGTGGCTTGGAGAAGTACAAAGAAAAGGAGATCTTCAGTAAGGGTAACCTGCTAGTACTGTACCCTCATTACATGACTGTATACTTTAATTCCTGTAAGAGTCAAAATATAACTGAACAAGAAAAAGGCACATTTCCTGCTAATGGACATGCAAAATACAAAGTGGTAAAGAGGGACAAAAACGACATGAAGAGGGGAAACCGAAGGATGTGGGAGCAGAGAACATGTATATTACTGAAGCTAAGCTGGTCTCTTTCCAAACTGGTAGGATATAGATAAAGGTAGACCACAAAGTACTTAAAAAATACACAGAGGCTGGGATATGATGCCCTGTGTGGCGCCAGGCCCAGAGGATAAAGCTCGCCACCCTGACATGTCCCCCTCCGAGCCCCTAGGGACGGCAGAGGACCTGGGGGCCAGCGAGCACCCTGAACCCCACCACCTGCCCACACCAGGCCTGGCTGCCCCAGCCCCTGGCTACATCAGGTGGGGGGAGGGGAGGGGAGGAGGGTGGCCCCAGGGGCCAAGGCCATGCACTACATGCCCCAGACGCTGCTGCCATGGACGGCCTGCGCCAGCCCAGCCCTGAGTCAGGCTGTCCCTCAGTTGCTGGGGGCTGTGTCAGAGCCCCTGGAGCCTGGCTAGGCCAGGACGGGGCTGGAGAAATCCTGCCCTGTTCCTTGCTACCCTCCGACCACTGTCTGGGAGCACCTGGTGTGGCCTTGGCAGGCAGTGGGACCCGAGTCACAGCTACCTCCTCCACTGCCAGCCCTGTGTGTGAGGGCTCTGGAGGGCAGGGTGGTGGCGAGCTGCAGCCACTACAGAGTGAGGATGCTGGTCACCAAGGGGTGTCAGCGACCGGCAGCCCAGGGTGCCCAGTCTGAAGCCCCAAAATGGAAATGGGCAAAGGATGGAGGGGATGCCCCTGTGCCCAGCAAGCTGCCGGACCAGGCAGGAGAATCAGGAGGCGGCAGGAGAGGGTGTGTGGGCTGCTACAGTGGTGGTGGTGAAGCAAGGGCTACAAGGAGGGAGGAAACACTGCCCACCACACCTGAGGGCTGGCCTCGGACTACGCCGTGCCCTATGTGCGGTACCACAGCACTACGTCAAGGATGGCCTGGTGGGTGCAGCAGTGGGGGCTGCATGCTGGCTGAGCAGGAGGCCTGAAGCCAGGCAGGCACCTACTGAGCCAGCATGCTATCCTGCCACAGAGCACCCGCAGGGACCAAATCCAGTGGTGGAAGGCCAGGAGCCAGGCTACCGAAGCATTGGCGTCCTCTTCGCCCACCTGGATGTGGTAATCTGGCACTGTGCTGGGCAGCTGGGTGGCCAGGTCATCAATGGGTGCACCAAGGCCATGGCGGCATTACCCCGGCAACGGGCTGGGGAACATGAGGTATGCTGACAATCCCCATGGCGACAGGTGCTGCACTGCCTAGATCCATACCGCAGTCAGAATGGGTCATCAAGGTGCATGGGGGCCTGAGAACCGGCCTGTGGTAGCCAACATCAATCCACTCTTGGACCCACTGCTCATTCTCTGTCTGACCAGTGGAACCCCTGCGAGGTGAAGCCAGCCTATGCCACCAGGTATGCCATCACGGCCTGGTATTCTGATGCCAAGGAGAGGGCAGTGGCCAGAGACAAATATCAGTAAGCATCAAGACAGAAAGGTGCCCAAGTGCCTGTATCACAGCCAACTGTGCCCGATGCCCCTGAGAGCCGATGACAGACAGCCCGCCTGGTTTGGGGAGACTCAACTAAGGTGCCTGCTCCTGGCTGCTGCTGCCCCTTTGCCTCTGTCCTGCCTGGAGTCAAGGGCTCTGTCCGTCCCTGAGGAACAAGGAGTCAGGGAAGCCTCCGCTGCCCTGTGATAGGGGGTGGGGGCGGGCTTGTGGTCTGGGCAGGGGCCTGCACAGAGGGCCCCATTCCCAGAGCAGGGGGCTCTGTCTGGTATTCCCAGCAGGTGTGGACACATGGAGGAGGCCTTGCCACCTCCCCCCAGGATGAGGATTTGGGATTAGGTGAGTCGTGGCCTCCTGCTGGCCAAGGTCTGTGGGGGGAGCATCCTCAAGCCCCCACTCCTCCAGCCTGGAAGGTGAAGTGACTCACCAGCCCCTCTGGCCAGGACATATTCGGGACTGGGCAAACACTGCTCAGGCAGGGGAAGAAGTGCTGGGAGAGACAAGAGTGGGGAAGTGGTGTCAGCCAAGAAATAAAAGTTTATCTTAGAGCCGGGGCGGGGATGATATACACAATAGAAACAGAAATGAGAAAGGGATCAGTCAGATACATCACAAAAGGTCAACCATACAGAAAAGGAGATTGCAATAAAAGAAAAGAGGGACAAAAGAAAGATATGACATATAAAAAACAAAGAATAAAATGGCAGAAGTACTGCCTTTACAGTAGTAACACTGAATGTCAGTGGCTTAAACTCCCCAATCAAAAGACACAGATGAGCAGAATGGATAAAAAAAATCATGATCCAAATATCTGTTGTTTACAAGCGACTCACCTTAGACCCAAAGACACAAACAGATTTTAAGTGAAAGGATGGAAAAAGATACCTCATGCAAATAGTAACCAAAAAAGAGCTGAGTAGCTATACCAATACTGGACAAAATAGATTTTAAATGCAAAGCTCTTATAAGAAACAAAGAAGGATACTATTTATTAATAAAAATGGCAATCCACCAAGAAGTAACAACAATCATAAATATTTATGCCTCTAAATCACCGTTACAAGAGGGAAACACTGGCAAAACTGAAGGGAGAAATAGACACCTCTACAGTGACAGTTGGAGACTATTATTATACATTATATATATTATATACACCACCCTCCTTAACAGTAAGGACATCTAGATGGAAGATCAGTAAGGAAACAGAGAACTTGAACAATATGATAAATGAACTAGACCTAGCAGGCACATACAGAACACTGCACCCCCCAACAGCGGGGTACACTTTCTTCTCAAGTGCACATGGATCGTTCTCCAAGAGAGACCACATGTTGCCTCCCAAAACAAGACTCAATAAATTGAAAAATACTGAAAATACACAGAGCACCTACTCTGACCATAATGGAATGAAGCTGGAAATCAGTAAGGGAGAGAACTGGGAAATCTACAACTATATGGAAGTTAAATAACACACCTTTACACAATCAGTAGGTCAAACAAGAAACTGCAAGAGAAATCAGTAATTCTCTTGAGGCAGATGAAAACGAGAATGCAATGTATCAAAACTTACAGGATGCAGACAAGGCAGTGCTGACAGCAAAATGTATAGCCCTGAACACTTAAATTAAACAAGAAGAGCTAAAATGAAAGATGTAATTATACACCTGGAGGAAACAGAAAAAGGGAAGAAAACTAATCCCAAAGTAAGGAGAAGGAAAGAAATAATCAAGATTAGGGCAGAAATAAAATGAAATTGAGAATTAAAAAAAAAACAAAAGAGAATCAAAAAATTAAGAGTTGGTTCTTTGATAAGATCAATAAAATTGACAAACTTTTAAGTAGACTGATGAAGAACAAAGGAGAGAAAACACAAATAAGTAAAACCAGAAACAAAAGGGGGCATTACTACCAACCACACAGAAATAAAAAAAGATCATAAGAGGATACCATGAACAACCGTATGCCAGCAAATTAGACAACCTGGATGAAAGGGACAAATTCCTAGGAACACAGGAACAACTTACACTGACTCTAGAAGAAACAGAAGACCTCAACAGACCAATTACAATAAATAGGTTGAATCTGTCATCAAAAACATCCTAATAAAGCAAAGCCCATCACCCAATGGTTTCACATGTGAATTCTAACAATCATTCCAAGAAGAACTGAAACCACTCCTGCTCAAACTCGTCCAAAAAATTGAACAGCAGGGAACATTACCTAACCTATTCTATGAATCCAACATCACCCTAATACCAAAGCCAGACAAAGATACTACAAGAAAAGAAAATTACAGACCGATTTCTCTCATTAATATGGATGCAAAATCCTCAACAAAATACTTGCAAATCAAATCCAAAAGCACAATGACCACGACCAAGTGGGTTTTATCCCAGGTATGCAAGGGTGGGTCAACATAAGAAAATCAATTAATGTAATATATCACATCAAAAAAAAAACAAAAAAAAAATCGCATGATTATTTCAACCTACTCAGAAAAGGAATTGCACAAAATCTAGCAACGCTTCTTGATAAAAACACTTAGAATCAGAATGCTAAGAATAGAAGGAAAATTGCTCAACATGACAAAGGGCATATGTGAAAAATCCACAGCTAACATCATACTCAATGGGGAAAGACTGACAGCTTTTCCCCTAAGATCAGCAACGAGACAGGGATGCCCACTAACCCCACTGTTATTCAACATTGTGCTAGAAGTTCTAGCCAGAGCAGTTAGGCAAGAAATAGAAAAAAAACATCCAAATTGGAAAGGAAGAAGTAAATCATCCCCTATTTGCAGATGACATGATCCTATATATATAGAAAGTCCTGAAAAGTCTACAACAAAGCTACTGGAGCTAATAAATGAATTCAATAAAGCAGCAGGTACAAGATCAACACCCCAAAATCAGTAATGTTTCTATATACTAGGAATGAGCAACCTGAGGAGGAAATTAAGAAAAACAAAATCCAACTTACAAAAGCAAGTAAAAGAATTAAACATCTAGGAATAAATTTTTTATGTAATCTTATTGAGATACACTCACACAACATACAATCCATCTAGTAATCAACTTAACCAAGGAGGTAAAGGACTTGTACATAGAAAGCTTCAAAAAGATTATTTGTCAAAGAAATCAAAGAAGACCTAAATAAATGGAAGGAAACTTCATGTTCACAGACTGGAAGACTAAGTATTGTTAAAAAATTCCGCCAGCCTACCGTGCAGAAATGGAAAAGCCAATCATCAAATTTATTTGGAAGGGTAAGGGACCCTAAATAGCCAAAACCTTCTTGAAAGTGAAAAGACAACCTACTCAATGGGAGAAAGTATTTGGAAACCATATATCCAATAAGGGTTTAATATCCACAATGCATAAAGAAACCTACAATTCATCAAATGCACATGAAACCCACAATGAGGTATCATTTCACATCTACTAGAATGGCACTATTAAAACAACAACAGAAAATTACAAGTGTTGGAGAGGATGTAGAGAAATGCAGAGAAATGAGAACACTCATCCACTGCTGGTGGGAGTGTAAAATGGTATAGCTGTGGTGGAACACAGTCTGGTGGTTCCTCAGAAGGTTAAGTGTAGAACTGCCATATGATCCAGCAATCCCAATACAGTACTAGGTAAATATTCAAAAGAAGTGAAAGCAGGGACTTGAACAGATATCTGCACACCAATGTTCGTAGTGGCATTATTCACAATTGCCAAAAGATGGAAGCAACCCAAGTTCCCATCAACAATATATATACAATGGGATATTATTCAGCCATAAGAAGGAACGAGGTCCTGATGCATGCGATAACATGGATGAACCTTGAGGACATTATGTTGATTGAAATCAGTCAGACACAAAAGAACAAATAGTGTATGATCTCACCGATATGTCCTCATTATAATAAGCAAATTCAAAGAGTTAGAATCTAGACTATAGGTTACCAGGGGCTACACTGGGGTTAGACAAGGGGGAACTAATGCTTCATTTGCACAGAATTTCTATTTAGGTTGACTGTAAAGTTTTGGAAATGAATAGTGGTGACAGAAGCACATTATTGTGGGTATAATTAACAGCACTGAATTTTATATGTGAATGTGGTTAAAAGTGGACATTTTAGGTCATATATATGTTGCTAGAATAAAAATTTTCAAAATAAAACAACAACAAAAAATTACAATGAGATCATACAAAACCACCTGCAAGGCTAAAATTTAAGAGTAACAAAATGCTGACAGTGAGTTAGTGCAGTGCTGCTCAACCAGGGCAATTCCGACCCCCATTAAGTAAGGTCTGGAGACATTTTTGTTGTCACAACTGGGGAGGGCAGGGAGGCACTCCTGGTGTCTAGCCGGTAGAGCCCAGGGATGCTACTCAACATCTTACAATGCAAAGAACAGCCCCCCACCTCCCAACAAATTATCCTGCCCAAAATGTCAACAGTACTGAAGTAGTGCAACTAAAACTCACATAAACTGACAAGACCACAAGGAAAACTGTTTGGCCAGTCTTCTAATTCTAGATATATGCATACTCAATAATCTAGCAATTCTACACTTAGATATATACCCAATAGAAATGCATATATAATTCACTGGGAGTTACATAAAAGAATGTTCCTAGCAGCATTATTTGTAATGGACAAAAATGGAAATGCTCAATTTCTATCAACAGTAGAGTGGATAATCTGTAGGATATTTATACAGCATAAGAAAGAATAAGAATCAGGGCTCTACACTACATGGATGGCTGTCATCCATTGAATGGAAGCCAGACAGAAAGGAAACCACACCATATGATTCTGTTTAGATAAAATCCAAAAACGGACAAAATAATGTGTGGTTTTAGAAGTCAAAACAGAGGCCACCTACTGGGAAAGGGAGGGTAATGAACGGAAGGGGCACGCATGGGCTTCTGAAGCAATGTCGTGCTTCCCGAGGAGCACAGCGACTGGAAGGAAACTATTCCACTTCCCGGCCTGGGCAGAGGTGACTGGGTGTGCTCATATTGTGAAAAATCATTCATTCTATGCTTATGATTTGTATATTTTCCTATAAATATATAATACTCCAATTTAAAAGTGAACTTTTAAAAGTGATGTCTGTCAATTCCTTAGGAACCAAATGCCCTTTTGAGGCTTATGAGAAGAAAACATGCCCACGTGTGAAGAGTACAGACGTCTGAAGAGCGCGGCGACTGGCGCAGGGCAAGCACACCAATACCTGGCGCTTGAGTGAAACCAGCTCCATATCCAGCTGTCTCAGCACCGTGGTCGCCGCAGTGGCGTTCGCAGAAACAGCCTCCACATCTTCTTGAGAAAGAAACATTCCTTTTGGAGGTTTCCTTTTCGCTCTATTTTTAGCCTGCGTGCTATGTTTTTCTTTTTTGACCTGAGGAACTGTCTCAGCTGGGGGGACCTGCATGACAGACACATTTGGCAAATGAGACTAAAAAATTAAACTTCATTTCAAATGAACAGTAGAAAGCAGATTTCCTTAACATGGCTGCAAACAGTCTAAGACAAATACCATTCCATCCCATATTTATCAACTACAAATTATAACTGCAGTTAGACAAAAACATGGGCTATTGAATTCTGATTAAACACCTCACAGTGAACTCCATTTCTTTCTTGTACAGATTTACCCTTATTCCATCACTGGGAGCCTCTAGCAGCAGGCATTCTTTCAGGGCACAGTATAAGTATTCTGAGCTTTCTATAGCAACATGGGGGGGAAAAATCCCAACATTCCCCTCACCTTATAGTTGTTGGCTTTTTTTAAAGCATAGAGAGCTATTTTAGCAATATGGATGGACATATGACACAGAAAGAGAAAGTTTCAGCACATGTACAAAGAAAAAAATCCATAAGCAATCTTTTAATGCTTCTCATTAAGAAACTTCAATATGAAACTATGAATTTTTATACCTTTTCCTTTTCGATGATACTTAACTTCTAGGGTAACTTTTATAATTAGCTTCAAAATATTTTCTGTCATTTAAAAATGCATGATTGATGTTATTTTTTTTTAAATGCTTTCTCTAAAAGCAAAACTTACAGAAATGAAACAGTAAAATCTTGGCAAGGAAAGGATTACATCTTACTGCCAACATTTTAAGAAGAAGAAGGTTTTTGTAAGTGTTCATAATCTCATTTTGTGAGTATACACTTACTGATAAAGCTGAAATATGTTTAGGCTTTTTGCTTCATATTAAAAAAAAAGACTAAAAAGACAGTGCAAACGATGATAGGAGTGCTGACTTCTTATAGCACAGCAGGTGGTAAGCTATGTCCAATACAGCACACAGCACCACGCTCTCCATTACGTTTACCTATTGACCATATGTCTCTTTTACTACTTAAAAGAAGCTAAGATTTAACCATTTTTCTTTTTGAATGAGAAATTATGGTAATGTAAATAAAATTGCTGAAATTGCTATCCTAATTTAACCCCTAAATGATCTAGTTATTTGTGCACTCATATATACTACCAGAAAGGGTGCATAAAGAAAGGGTTACCAGTTTCCAATTTGGAGATATAAAATTCTAAAAAATGTATCTGGAACATTTTGACCCAACAACTCAATTTCCAAAAATTAATACTAATGGAAAAAAATTAGTGCACAAATATTTACCTATGAGATCATTATTTCAGCATTGTTTAAAACAGCAAAAAGCAGTTAAAAAAAAGCAAACATACAGAAACTTATATTTGTGAAAGAGTCAGAGGATGAAATAACATGCCACTAGATATAGAAATATATTTGACCAAAATATGTTCAAGTTAGAGTAAATTTAAGAGTTTATAAAAAATGATAGCAAGATTTGATTTTATATTTTTAAAAACTGAGTATAGATTCAGAATTATGCATACACATGTAAAAATAGTCTGGAAAGACAGTCTCCAATATGTCAATGGTAGTTATGCGTGATAAACTGTAAATAATTTTAATTTTCTTCTTTTTGTTAGCCATATTTCCTACTTTGTCTTTAAAAAGCATATATTATTGATACAATTTTAAAGCTTAAGTATATTTAGACTCTCTTCTCCAGGCAGAGAACACTGAAAATCTTACTGAAACTACAGACTGTCTTCAGAAAAACACCTACATGAACACAAGTACAAGTCACAGGCAGTTGTAGGGATTCATGAGTCCCCTGAATCCAAAGATGAAAAACTGCTTATGTGATGAGTTTTAAAATTTAACAGTTCACCCCAGCGCTGGTTCACGGGGGGGCCTGACCAACACCGCTTTAAGCCACGTTGCTGACGGCGTGGAGGAGAAAGCAGTGAGGACTGCTACTGCAGACAAAATCTGTATGTACCGGCACTGGCTACATTTTCTTCTAAGGCTTCCTTTACCTGTCTTTCTTGGGAAACAAAATTCTAAGTTCTATATAGCGAAGTCAATATTATTTAAAAAGTGCACTATGATGCCCCGTACATAGGACTTGATATATGAAGCTGAATGAATAAGAGGAATGTCTTAGTATTGAACTAGTAATAAAATGTGTCTGCCTAAAAATACTAGGGAAAAAATACCTCCTTTTTGCTTTCCTTGTTTTGCTCAACCTCAATGTCAATGGGGTTATTTCCATTTGTTTCTTCCAGTTCATCCTCACTGGAAGACAAGAACAAGTTACTGAAGGATTATTTTATAATAATTCCATTAACATACAATATAGGCAAGAAATTGATTTAACAACAGTTAATATAAAATTTGTTTTCAGAACATTTAACCATGCAAATAAAATAATATCAACCATGTAGTTTTTTTAGTATAGCTGAAAAAATATTAAAATAGACTTCTAAGTTCCCAAACCAGGTCTAGAATACTACTGCTTTATATTTCTAAAGTGTTTCTATACCAAAGGAATAGAAATAGAATAGAAATAGAGTTTCCACAATGGAAACTACCAAATTTAAAAGAAATTTACTTATAATTATTCATAAGTAGAACATGATCATTAGATATAACAGAGAAATAATGCAAGAATAAATTTCCACTGCATTGGAAAAGGACTCTTTGGAAAGTAAAAATTCATTTTTCTCGTCACATTTGTCTCCTCACTTCCATATGAACCCTAACACGGGGGACACTGTCTGATGGCCTGGATAACTAATATTTTAAAATTAAAAGAAAGAAACACATTTGTACGCTATTGCAAATGCTCTTGTTTATATCCTCCCACGAAGTATTTCTTTAAAAAGCCCTGTGGTAGGCAGGGAACTCTTTACTTAAAAAAAATGAGGACAGCTCGGGCTCACGGAAGTCAAGCCGCCTGCCTCAGTTCGCCCACAGTCAAGACCAAGTGAAAAGTGGGGCGGCTGGACACTTGGGCTGCAGATGCCAGCACCCCACTCTGTCTCAGGCGCCCAACCCAGGCGACTAGGCCACTGCGCCCAAATCCCACCTCAGGTGCTGAGAAGCTCTGGCTGAGGAAAGGGCATCTGCCAGGAGAACAAGCCTGGGGTCCCCATCGCGCCAGGACCCTCCCGGGGCACAACCTCTCGGGTGCTGGTGCCATGGCACGTGTGCGTCTCTGCCATCGGCGTCCCGACAGGGGTGGAGGTACAGGGAGGGAAAGCACCCAGCAACTGAGAACTGAGGTGCGCCAACTGATGCTCTCATGGTTTCCTGTTCAGGGATAACAAGCCCCATCTATTTGCCGATCTAATTATGATTGCCGCTTAATAGAGAATGTACCTGTTTGTAGTAAATCAATTCATAAACATAGAACGGGAACAAATTAAAATTCTAATCAAATGTTGCTGCAATATTAAAAAAAAAAAAAAGATCCAGCAGTGTTTGTCACCTTTCTTTGGTTAGAAGAGCACTATGTTGTAGACAGAAAACATGCAAATGAATCCAGGCCAACAATTTTATGCACTCTTAGAGCTGGAAAGAGTTCTCACTTCTTTAGGCTTGGCCCAGAGATTTCAATTTTCCAAAAGTGATCCCTGACTTGGTCATCACATGTTAGTCTCTTTCATTTAAAATCATAAAACACTGTCCTGGATGGGGACCTTAGGGATCTTCTAGTTCATCCTCCTTCATTTTGTTTCTTAGTATTAATTTATAAAAATATTTTACAGAAAAAGTGGAAAAAATAATTTTAAAGGCTCGCCTATAGTCTCACCACCCCAACACAAAAACCATTATGTTTATGCACTGCCTTCTGGACTCCAAGTAACTTCATTTTCTTTCTCTTTTTTTTTTTTTTTTGGTCTTTTGTTTATTATCTCCGTTTTAGAATTGAGGAAAGCGAGACTGGGGAGGGAGGAGTATTAAAACTAAGATGTGAGTGGGGCTGCAGTGCCTGCTGAGCTGCCACGAGAACCCTCTCCTGACGTGCCCACGGCCGTCACACAGGACTCGGGAAGACGGGGGAGTGACAGGACATGCACCGAGTCGCCAGGCTACCCCACTACAACCAACACACACGGTCAAAAAAGGAAAAAAGGAAATCCAAACCATGTCACTGTTTTCACATACTAGACATGAAAGTATGTCAAATCCACCTTATATAAACATACCAAATGAATTTTGACCAAGGAAGTAAAAGAATCTTTTTTATTTAAAAGGGACACATCTTCAAGGGGCAGGGCAAGGATATGCAGAGAACTGCACTCATTAGAAATGAAGTTCACTGACTGCAGGAAGAGGGTGGTGAGAGAAAATATCTGACCAACACAACACGCATCCTTTAACACACCTTGTGGACATTTAGAACCTTTAGGTGAAGAACACTGCTGAGTTTTGGCTCCACCAGGAAGTTACCAGGGGAAATCCAGTTGTTATGTCTTTGGTAACTGCCAAACCTTAGGAATTCTAGCAAGTC
Source organism: Bradypus variegatus (assembly GCA_004027775.1). Lineage (NCBI taxonomy): Eukaryota > Metazoa > Chordata > Mammalia > Pilosa > Bradypodidae > Bradypus > Bradypus variegatus. The sequence goes on along the minus strand of PVKY010001063.1, from coordinate 6,037 downwards.
AAGGATTCCTGTAAGTGGTGGGATGGCACCCACAGCCAGGCACTCACCTTTCCTCACGCTCCCGCTTTTGTTTCCGAGCATGACGATCCATCACACTGGTTTTAGTCCTTGTCTTTTTCCAAGAGTAGTAAAATTTCACCAGACTTGCAATCGATTTATCAGGAAGCTAGATATAAAAAGTAAGTTCGTTTGGATTTAAAGCTAATCTTTAAAAATCAAGTGAGTTTAGATACATTTAATAAGGGTCACCCTCAGATATCCAGAAATGTCGTAAGTAACGGCACTTTTTTTTCTGATAAAGAAAATTTTGATAAAGTAATTCTCATCAATACATTTTCAAATTATTAAAGTCTGCATGTGAAACTTACCCCATGAAAGATTATAAAGTTAGTTCAAGATCAATTAAGAGTTTGAATACTCTCAAAGTTCTCATAACTTTGGGTTTGTTTTTTAAAAATTCACTTTAGCACTTAATGCAAGCAGTGTGAATAAGCTTTCATGGTAGGAATCCACCAAATAGCTTTGTGGAATATAAGATAACCAACTTTCCCAAGGCAGACAAGGAGGGCCCATGATGCTCCACCAAGCAACCACCAGGACTCAAAATATCCTTTCCTATATCTAACCTCTGGGGAGCCCCAACAACAGAGACTGGAGGTGGGGGCCGCGGTTACGTTAACAAGCTCGGAAGCACTTCCGGGCTGTAAGCTGAAGTTCACATCCAAACAATGGCAGAGAACTTTATTAAAAATGGGAATGCCTCCAGAATGATGCAGAGGAGAGAGGCTTAAAAAAAAAAAAAAAAAAAAAAAGAAAAGCAAGTCTCGTTTACTCACCATTTGTTGGATTCTATGAAAAGTTTTCCCGTGAAAACTAAAGGCTTGCTCAAACAAGACTTTATCTTCCACAGTCCACTCATCTGGGAATGGGGTAAAGTTGGGCAAATCAGCCAAAGATTTTTCAATATTATGCTTATGCCAAAAAAGCATCCCAAGGGCCTAGGAAAAAATATCAGTGAAATTTTAGACCAAGCAAGGACATGAATGAAAAAATGGAAATGAAGTTCACAAGAGAAGAGTATGTTCTTTATACCCAAATTAATAAATAGCTAATTCATATATAGTGCTAAGTGGCAGCCCTTCTGTACATTAACCCATTGAATTCATAGGCCCTATGAGATAAATTCCATTACTCCCACTTCCCAAATTAGAATATACCGGCCCTGAGAAACTGACTAACCTGTCAACCTTCCCAGCCCTAGTAAGTGGCAGAAGCAGGATCTGAACCCAAACAGTGTGATTCTAGAATCCGTGCTCTTAGAAAAACACAATTGTTTTGTGTCCCTTTTGTAAAAAAAAATTTCAAATATAAAGTTGTTTTTTTTGTTCAGAAAGGAAAAAATATACATATGGGTAAGGAACGAATAAGAAACAAAAGAGAAATAATTCAGTAATACTTTCCTGAGAAAATTTCCTGTATTATGATTCTAATATGGAAATGATCATACTTCGGAATTGATACACAAGTATATTTAACAATCACTAACAATATTTGTACTTTCTAACTAGAATAAAAAAACAGGATTTTCTGAGCAACCTTGGGAAGTTCATGGGCAGGGTTTGGAAAAAGAGAAGCACACGTTTACTGCTTTGAAAGATTCTGGAAATCTTTTATTTTAAGTGGCTTTTCTAAAAGTACTTTCAATGACTAGGATCTAATAAGTAAAAGTAAAGTAAAGATGAAAGAGTACAATTCTATATAATCTAAACTAGTGGTATCCGCTGGTGTTAGGAAAAATGTGAAATAGTTAACTTACAGGTTGTAGGACTTAGATCACTAAACCAACATAATGTGCTCAAAACTAGTAATCAGAAACAAGGCTGAAATAAGATGTTTTGGAGAAAAATAAATATGGATTTCTCATCAATATACTCCAAACAATAGCTAAAAGAAAATCTTAGTCAAATCTGTATAACGTAAAAGTGATTCAAAACCATAATATCAAAACACCAGATCTGAGTGTGATGAGAAAAGGCACCCGGAAGAATGACACACAAATGAGAAAGTGCCCTGGAGCTGCCTCTGCCCTAAAGGCTGCAGGCCTGCCTTTCAGACCAAAGGACTCTCTAATGCACACATCCCCAAGCAGTAAAAAAGGAATCAAGCAATGTAGATAACACTCCTAATAACCTCCAGAAAGTTGCTAATTAGGAAATGATGCTCTTCTACAAAGAGAAGAAAACATTTAATGGACTAGCTATAAAATCCATTCTAACAACCGAAGAAAATCATTGTCATTACCTGTTCCATGTTGTACCCATGCTTCTCTTTAGCAATGGCAATGTACTCATCCACTGAAAAACAAGGTGAGACCAGTAAGCAGGTGGTGGGTGGGACAGAGCACAGTCTATGTTGCTGGAATTGATACTGAGAGATCTAGTTAAAGCCTGCCATGCACAAGACTAAAAATAAAGAATAAAACGTAATACAGTACATCATAAAATAGATCCCACTATGGATCTCTTTCACATATATAAATCCCACAGAAATGGCTGGAAGAACATATTTAAATATTAAAAAACAATTATCTCTTCAAGGTGAGATTATGATTATTTTCTTATTTTATTTAAAACTTGTTTCTACTTTCTACAGCAAACAAATAATTTGATACTTTGAAAAATAATTATTTAGGAATAAAAATTTGGGTTCATTTTTAATCTTGACTGAGGTTGAAAAATAAGTAAGCTATTTTTGGGTTAAAAAAGTTCTAAGAGTTAATTCTAAATTTTATAGAAGCTGCATATCAACCGGGTCTGGAAACACCTGTGGACCTGTCACTCAGCTCGTTAGCTCACAGCTGGATACAAAATACTTGCGCTGTGCTGAGCTTCAGGTTGATCTATTAAGAAAGAATCCCACTGACCTTACAGAGTTAAGTGCATTAAATCAGAATGTTAAGAAGTGCCTTATGATGATAATGGGGGGTGTGTGTGCGCCATGCAATGGCGTTAGATATTCTAAAGGAATTATTTCTAAGTTTGTTAGATGTGAAAATGATATTTGACCCCTTATCACATAGGGATGCATTATTACAGAGTTTACAGAGAAATGACAGAATGCCTGGCATTTGCTTTAAATACTCAAATACAAAGTGAGTGCCCAATAAATGAAGTTATCACCACAACAAAAATTCTCATTTATTTGTATTTCTTGAGTGCTATTAACTTAGGCAAGTTACTGTAATAAAAGCAAACTTTTGTTAAACAGTCCAGCTCTCTTAAGAATTTCTGGCTTTGGAGGCACTGAATGCAATATTGCATGGAAATTAATGGGTAAATGACCCTAAGATGTAAAAAAAAAAAAAAAAGGCAGTGGAGGGAGGTCAAAGAGAAAAGGAGAACATTTTAGTTCAACACTGGCAGAATCAATTGTGAATTTATTGGAACCAGTGTTTCAACTCCACAAACACCTATTTACAATCAGTATGCTCTAGGATGGACACTGGGTGGGAGCTGTGAGGTCAACATGATGAGGCCGGGGCAAGCGCCCAGCACTGAGGGTGCCATGGAAATGGATGGACGCAGCCACCTGGAGAGGACGCCACCACAAAAATGGGCTTACGTCCTCCTTGAGGACCTTCCAGTCTTCTCAGGCGAGCCAGCGAAACCACGGGCTGGGAGTCAGCAGCACTGCCTTATAGCCACATGACTTTCCTTTATAAAATGAATTATAAAAATAACAAGCTCAAAAAAAAAACACAAAAGTCACGTACCATAGAGTGGCATGAAATAAGCAGCAAAACCCCCACTACCTCCCAGGTCCTCCTCCCCTAAATCTCAGTGGTTTCAGATTATGTTCCAGACATTACCTGATGACAATATTTTTTCAAATAGAAATGAGGTCATATTGAACTTGCTGTTTGTGACTAGCTTTTACTGGTGATGTCTGCTATCCTTCCAGGTCCTCCTGCACATATTTACCTTATTTAATCAGTCCCTGTTCATGGACTCATCAAGCCTCTAGGTTTTCCTCTTATGTATCTATCCTCACACTTACATCTCTGTGGACATGGTACATACCCGTGACACATCCACACTTGTCTATTTAATATACGTTGCCAGACTGCCTTCCCGAAAAGCTGTGCTGATTTACACCATGGGTCGTGACCTCACTTGGAACTGCTCACCTCCAGCAAGGGAGATGGAGGTATCACAACGAAACTTACACTCAGGAGAAAGGCTCAAAATGGCTCACTTACCTATTGCCACACAGACAGTAAATGGAAGAGACATAAATTAAGAGCCAGATCTTTTAAACCCCAGCATGCTGCTTCTTATACCACAATTATCACCCTAATTATGGTATAACTTACAATTTAGGCAAAATAAATCAATTTTGAATAAGAATTTCAAAATTATTAGCATGTATTCTTTTAATGTGGAAAAAATTTTTATACTGACAAGAGAGTCCACCTAACTCATTTAGAAATCTCCAGTAGCACACAACTTGATACTAAGGCACTGATTTTTATTTTCTTTCTTTTTAAACCTTTAAAATACCTATGGACTGACTAGTTGCTTCATCCAGAATATAGCAGTATTCCAATTTACCTGAAAGGCAATTAATGAAAACTGAATGATCTGAGTTTGTCACAAAAGTTGAAAAAGATGATTTAAAAGGGGGGAGGGGGACAGCGTTATTCCAAAGCATGTAGCTTGGTTTTTACTTCACAATAGGGTGGGTTATGCCAAAAATAACAGAAAAGCGCTCAAAGGTTCTGAAAAACACTACTGTGTGGTGAGGCTCATGAAAAGGCGGCTGCTCACGGGGTCAGGCCCTGCCAAGAGGCCCACCCTGGAGGCCACCTGGACACTCACAGAAGCACCTGCAGAAGGTGATGAGATGAGGGTCAACAACATGTGAGGGTTTCCCACCAGCTTCACAAAGCTAAAATAGTCTTCCAAGCCTTGGAGACTCTTCCTGTTTGTGCGTTGCAGTGGGCACTCCTTGAAGATGAGAAAACTGGACTGAAAGATGAAAAGGCTCATGTTTATAAGTGACCCGAAACATATCATTGTAAGGAACCGTAACCAGGCACGCTGATGGCTATCGCTGCTGCCCCTCAACTGACTCCCCGGAGCCTGAATGGCAGAGACATGACCACCCAGAGCAGCTCAGTCTCCTGTAAGGACAAGGTGCCTATGTTTCTAATGCTCACTCCCCACTGGATCAATTTTAAAAGCTGAGTCATAAAAAATCATTTTTCAATAAATTAAGAAGACGCAGTAAAATGTATATGCGAGGTGACAGGAGGAAGCCAATCTGCAGTGAACTGAGGGCCAGCCTGGAGAAGACCTGATTGTCTACCTAGTCTAAAACTGGCTTCTTATAAATATTTGTAGAATCAACAAGAAACACCCTTACACTTCCGCAGCTCCCAAAGCAGCCGGGCTGAGGCGGGGCTGGCAGCCTACGTGGCCTGCCCAGGAACCTGGAGGCCGTCCTGCTGCCCTCTTGGAGCAGATGCTCTCTGCTCCAGCTTGTTCTGCTAAATTAGTTATGAACCTCAACAAGCTGGGTCCCCACTGTCTCCAACCAGATTTAGCAGAAAAATCACAAGGTGAACACGAGCATTCTGTATAGACTACTCCATTTTCATCTGCCTGTCGGTTTTCAACAAAAATTAGGTGACGACAGAACACTAGAACAGACTAATAAAGATGGATTCTGACTCCTGCAGCTGAGAACAGCTGTGCCATGTCACGCTGTCAACGGCAGGGCATTCTTACTAAGATGCCTTTAAAACCACGCACCTTTCAGATTTTCTTGGAGACTACCCTGAGGACTCAACTCTAAAGTGAAGGAATAAAGAACTCTACTCTGTCAGAGCTCCTAAGTGAAGTCACTCGGTATTTCTACCAGGTGCCCTGATGGTTATGATAAAATAAAGTAACTGGGGAAGTCTGGTAAACTGTAAAGTAAGTGCCATCTGACACCCACTAGCAAATAGACAATTTTTCATTGTCCCCAGTGTCCA
>PVKY010001062.1:0-35735 GCA_004027775.1 Bradypus variegatus | reverse complement strand
GGGGGTGCCCACTGGCTCCACCCCAGACATGCCTCCTCCTGGCCCCTGCAGGTGAGGGGGTGCCCACTGGCTCCACCCCAGACATGCCTCCTCCTGGCCCCTGCAGGTGAGGGGTGCCCACTGGCTGCACCCCAGACATGCCTCCTCCTGGCCCCTGCAGGTGAGGGGTGCCCACTGCTCAGCCGGCATCTCAGCAGTCCCCTTGGCACCAAGATCCTGCAGGCCGAGAAGGGCCAACTGTGCCGACTCCCGGGTGGCTGTCAGGCTGATGTCTGCCTCGGCGCAGCAGCCCCCAGAGGGCCCCCAAGGCCAGACAGGAAGTGTCCTGGCAGGGGTCCTCCAAGCCTCACGGCTCAGGGGGCTTTAACAGAGCATGAGTGTCGCCCCCAGGGCCTGCTCCTGCTGCCAGGCCCAGCCCAGACCCCTGCCCCCACCCACCACTGGGCTGTTTCCTCGGAGGGACAGTTGGTTGTCACCAGCCAGCCCATCCTGAGGGTTCTGTGGTCTCAAGGACGTGCCCGCCCCCAGAGCCAGAGAACATGAGTGGCCGTGGCCTCCAGCCGTCCGTCCCCCCCTGAAGCACCCCAGGACCCACACGTGGATCTGCCCGATGGTAACCAGACACCTCCACGCACGGTTCGATCCGTCCTTTGTAATTGTCAATGCTGCCGGGTCCCAGCCCACCCCTTTGAATCCATGACCCGCGCTTGACACACACAGCTCCAGACGGCCCGGGTGCCCGCAGACATCATGGGACACTGGCCACCCAAAAAGTGAAACAAGACTTGTGCTGTGCACGTGACACCGACTCACGTCCTCCCCCACTGCCGGCCGCTGCCCTGACCGGAACCAGCCCCCTGGTGGGTGTGAGCCCGGTTCTCCCCGTACCGGGCCAGCGCCCTGCATGCACTTCCAGGCCCAGGCCCACGCTGGGGCTGCTGCCTGCCACGTCATCTGTGCAGTGGCAACGATGATGCTCTCCAGGCTCACAGGGTCCAGAGCACGTGGCCTCCCAGGTACCACAAACACCCAGGAGCAGCTGTGCCGGGACTGTGTTGAGCGTGGCAGAAGTGCCCCTAAAGGGTCCACGTGGCGGGTCAGCCTGTGGCAGGGCAGCCCCGAGGTCCCTGGGTGGTGGCCTTGGCCCCGCTGGTTGTGCCTGGAGCTTGGTGCTCAGTGGCAGCCCGTGTGTGCCCGGGAGGCCAGAGAGCACCGCCTCGTCTGGAGCGGCTGCCTGCTGAGGTCTGAAGGGAAGCCCGAGTTCCCTGCTGCTCAGAAATTCCCCAGCCTGTCCGGATGCAGACTGGGGGGCTGCAGGTTGGGGTCTAAAAGCTCCTGCGGTCGTGGGTAGTCAGTCCTGTGCACACATGCATAGTGCTCTAGGGTGAGAAGTAGCTAAGTGCACCGCCACGTACTGGGTAAGAGATTAAAACCAAGCCACAAATGAGTACAGAGTGGCTCTTGTGTAAACATTGCAGCTTTCCCCCCAAATTGCTCCTGAGCCTCGCATCGCTGGCTGAACATCTCTGCCTGTGGGACTTGGGGGAAAGGGGCCAGGGGAAGGTCTGGGTGGGCTGATGGTGGCAGGTAGCTGGGGCCTGAAGCAGCCCTGGAGGAGCCAACAGAAGACAGAACCTCTCCTCCCAGCCAGAAATGGGGCCCCATGAGCACATGTAAGTATGGGGAGATGTGCAGTGTCCCCCAGATGTCTTAGATTATCACACACATTCACTCGGCCAGAGATGGCAGTGTCCTGGGGAGAGGGGTCCCCAGGCAGCCGAGAAGGAGGAAGCCAAAGCTTGACCAAATTCTCCATTGTCAGTTTGTGTTCAGAGGACAGAGGAAGTGGACCCAGAGGAGCTGCGGGGAGGTGATTTATGAAAGAGAAGGCTCTCGTCCTGGATCCCGGGTGGCTTGACTCTGAATTCACTTAGGCACGCAGAAACTCCGAGGGGTTTTTTTTTTTCTTTAAGGCAGAAAAAGATAGGGAACTGAGAGCACAAAAATAGACTTCAGCCCCATGCCTGAGAGTCGCGAGGCAGGATGGATTGCCAGCCGGCTGGGTACACACTTCCTTTTCCAGAAAGAGTGATTTTAAAACAAAAAACACAGTTGAAGTCTAGAATCTGAAAGACAAAGCCAGGCTGGCCAAAGGTGGCAGGATATCCAAGTACCCGCCATCTCCCTTTCTTGTATTTGGGGGAGTCGGAAGAACTGGCTTTAGAGTCTCCTGTGCTGCACTGGAGAAGAGTCTTGTTTTCACTGTTCTAGAAGCCTCCGGCGCTTCTCATGCACTTGTGGGTGCTCGCTGGGGCTTCCTGGTTTTTTGAGTCGTTCAATTTCTGTTTTTCTTTGAGGAAAGCACAGTCCGGCAGAACTTTCTGGCCAGGGTGCTGCTGCTAGCCGTTCTCTGGTGTGGCAGCCCCCCGGGTTCTGTGCCCCTCATGCTTCCGGCTCTGTCCTGAGTGTTCTAAATGAACCACAAGCTATCCTGCTTTCCTGATTCGGGGAGCCTGGATGAGAACACTCTGCTTCCCTGGGTAAGGCCCGGCCAGGACTCACCTGGTTCTGTGCCTCAGAGACACCCACTTCCGTGCTGCCCCCGAGAAGACACAGAACCAGCAGCAGCGGTGGCCCCGCTTTAAAGAAGGGAAGGTGGGGGCCTGATGGCGAGTGTCGGGCCGGGACAGGAGGGCACATGGCCAGGCTCTGAGCTGCTTGCCCCTGGACCTGCGTTCTGAGCCTCAGTTTCCCTCTCAGTGCGAGGCGTCAGGTGGACCCCACCCTCCTGGGCAGCTCGGTGGGGAGTAGGTGGGGAGTGGGCCCCTAGCAGGGCTCACCCTTCAGGCAGCTGCTGGCCCAGACACCTCCTGGGGAGCAGCCACTGGGGCGTGGCAGCTCAGGGCCTGTTTCATTGTCCTCTGCTGGCACCGGGCTTGGCTGGGTCACCCTCAAGCAGGTCCAGGACCCCCCCCCCCCCGCGCGGCCTGCCCCAGGCAGGGCACCCCCCTTCCCCCAGGGTCTGTGACTTTGACCCCACCCCGAGGCCCCCCTGCCATGAGCGATCACCTGAGGCGTTATCTGGTGCTTTTTGCACTGTTGACACTGCTTAGGGTATTTTGCAATCAGAAAAGACAGGAGATTAGAAAGTGCCTGGCTGGGCATTTTGGGTTCCAGCAAAGTGCTGGGGGACCCTGATCGTCTGGGGTTCTCCCTTAAAATGGTTTCTGGGGAGTCGCTGCTGCTGCTCCATCCGGCTCCAGCTGCAGGATGGGGTCCAGAGGCGGGCACTGGCAGCGGGCGCGGCTGGCAGGCGGCTGGGTTTGGAGTCTGGCCTGGGCTAGAGGCCTGTGGAGGGAGGCACAGCTCAGGCCCCGGGCTCGGGGCTGCCGGGGCCTGTGGACTGCACACCGGCCCGTGGGAAGCCGAGGGGAGCAGCCCGATGCTGTGCGGAGCTGGGCGTCAGCTGGTCTGCAGGGGCCTGTCTCCTCAGCAGCCACCAGGCCTGGCCGACGTCCATCAGCCCGTTTTGGCAGCTTTGCGACTGGACTCTGACCCCGGGAAGGGGCCGGGGGGCTCTGGCTGGCTGTCCTGTGGGGCTGGGGTGGGGGTGCCTATCCGTTCCCTCCCTCCCACCTGGGCCCGGCCCTGCTTCAGCTCTAGTCCTGGGAGCTGTCCCCTGTCCTGTCTTGTTCCACCCAAGGCCACCGAGCGGCCCCTGTGTGTGGCAGGTGCAAGGGTATGGGTGTGGCCTTCCTGCACCTTCCAGGCCCTGCTGCACCAGGGGCCCCATCTCGGGGTCTGGGGGGCAGGCTCAGTGTGCAGCCAGCCTCTGTCTGTCCTCACCTGCCCACCTCACCTGGAGGCTCCGGGGTAGGAGGCCCCCAAACAGCTGCTTGCAGTGGTTCTGCCCCGAGGCGGGGTGGCCTTCCCTCCAGCACAAGGCCTTGCCCGGCCTCAGGTCCCCTTCCGGGGCTGTGCTGCCAGCCCCCTGATGCCCACGGGGGCTCAGGCAGACTACCTTGGCGCTGGGTACAGGGAGGCCATGGGGAGGCCGCTGGTGCCCGGGCTCACCCGTCCTCCTGCCCCTCTCCTCGCAGTCTCTTCGACATGGGCGGCGAGTACTACTGTTTCTCTTCTGACATCACGTGCTCCTTTCCCGCCAACGGCAAGTTCACCGCGGACCAGAAGGCCATCTACGAGGCCGTGCTGCGGAGCTGCCGCGCCGTCATGAGCGCCATGAAGCCAGGTGAGGGACCTGCGGGAGGACCCCCCAGGAGGACACAGAGGGGCGGCTGTGCAGTGGGGCCTGCGCTGTGTGACGTCGGTCATCGCCGCCCCACTACCTCTGGCCCCGTTCATGGCTCAATAGACAGCACGGTGCCAGGCCCGGGGATGCCCCAGCCCTCCAGGAAAGGGGGCTGTCAGCCAGGAATCAGGGCCTCAGCCCCAAGGCAGCCCACGGCCCAGCTGGCTTTCTCCACCTGGCACCCCCTGCTGGCACTGCCACTGCCGGGGGGCTCAGCCAGCTCCAGACACCAGCGTCTAGACGGTTGGACATTGGAGCAAGTTCCAGCCCCACTCGGCCCCTCACTACCTCTGTGACCTTGGAGCTTTGGACAGAAGCTCTTTCTCTGCAAAACGGGGTCACAGCACCTCACACAGGTGCACCTCACACAGGTGCACCTCACACAGGTGCAGCCAGCCGCTCTCCTGGGAGGCCCAAGTCCTCCTCCATCGCCACCCCACTAGTTGGCCTCGCTCCCCACTCGCAATCCCCTGGCCTCGCCCCGCAGTACTGGGAGAGGTGGATTCAGGGTTCACTGAGGGTCAGCAGCTCCGGGGTCAGAGCCCAGGTCTGGTTTTGGTTCTTTCTGCCCTTCATTGATAAGAGACTTCTCCAGCAGTGGTGGCAGGTCCCCACGTTTTCACCTCTGCCTGGAGGGGAGAATTTAGGGACTTAGCATTGTCATGTCCCTGCCTCAAGCCCTCCAGGGCTCTTCAAGGCAGCCCCACCCTGCAGGCCTGGGGTTCCTTAGAGTTTATGTGGCTTTCTCAGGGCCACCATGCACCCCCAGGCCTGGCCCTTTGCGGACATTTGGCTCCTGATGGCCACTGGCCTTGTCCTGACAGTCTGTTTGGCCACTTTCTCCTGAACCGTCCTGCCTGGGTGACATGCCCATGCAGCCCACACCACCCGCCCCAGCCCGCCCACAGCTGGGCGCCCACCAGTGCTTGCGCTGCTTCTGCATCTTGGGACGATAGCCACAGAGATGGACTCCAGCCAAGCTAGGTCACTTGGCGCCATCACACCTTGACAGGAGGTGGGAGAAGCAGGTCTAGCCTGGGCCAGAGCCGAGGCAGCCCCGGGGGTTGGAGAGCCCGAGGGGTGGGGGTGAGGTGAGCCCATGGCCGGGCTCGGCTGGCCAGGGCCTGCAAGGGACATGCGGGCTCCAGCCACTGTCTTAATTCTGGGCCACTGTGAGGGCTGCAGTGAGAGAACACCTGATGCTGGCCAAACAGGTCTCTGGAGGCAGCTTCCTGTCCAGAAGGCCGCTGACCCCGAGAGACCGGGCCCAGCCCCAGCTCAGTGCTTCTGTCTGCACCTTCGCGAAATGGGCCAGCAGGGCCGTCAAGGCTGACGTGCCCGACCCAGGGCCAGTGCTCTTGTTCAGTGCCACAGACGCGAGGGGAGGCGAGGGTGGCCACAGCCGGGTTAACGAGTCGGGAGATGGGGTGGGGTATCTCCTCAGGGCTTGGAGATGGTGAGTTGAGGTTGCAGGGCCTTCTGGGGACGCAGCCTTGACAGGCAGACTCGGAGTTCATATTGAGTTCAGGAGGCCATGGTGTCAGCTTCTTCTCTCTCCGTGGATCCTTCATAAAGAGCCGCCACTGCCAGAACCCCAGTCCCGAGCCCCAGAATCCAGAACTGAGGGCTCAGCATTTGGTTGAACAGTTTTCTGTGGCTCTACAGCCCGTGGTGGCATGTTATGGGGTGACACCACACAGCACTGTTTTTTTTCTTTAATTCAGTTTTATTGACAGATAGTCACATACCACACAGTCATCCATGATGTACAATCACCTGTTCATGATACCATCATATAGTTATGTATTCATCACCCCAATCTGTTTTCGAACATTTTCCTTACACCAGAAAAAGTCAGAATAAGAATAAAGAATAAACATAAAAAAGAACACCCAAATCATCCCCCCCATCCCACCCTATTTTTCATGTAGCTTTTGTCCCCATTTTTCTACTCATCCATTTTTCTACTCGTAAAGGGGGTGCGATCCACAGGGTTTTCACAGTCACACTGTCACCCCTTGTAATCTACATTATTATACACTCATCTTCAAGAGTCAAGTCTACAGGGTTGGAGTTTGGTAGTTTCAGGTATTTACTTATAGCTATCCCAATACATTAAAACCTAAAGAGGGTTATCTATATAGTGCATAAGAGCGCGCCACTCCATTTGAAATATCTCACCCACTGAAGCTTCACTTTGTTTCATCTCGCATCCCCCTTTTGGTCAAGAAGGTGTTCTCAGTCCCACGATGCCGGGTTCAGGCTCATCCCGGGAGTCATATCCTGCATTGCCAGGGAGATTTACACCCCTGGGAGTCAGATCCCACGCAGTGGGGAGAGCAGTGAGTTCACCTGCTCAGGTGGCTCAGTTAGAGAGAGAGAGGCCACATCTGAGCAACACAGAGGCACCCAGGGGGAGACTTAGGCACAATTATAAGCAGGTTTAGCCTCTCTTTTGCAGTAAGGAGCTTCATAAGGACAGGCCCCAAGATAGAGGGCTTGTCATATCAGGTCATCAGTCCTCAATATTTGTGAGAACATCAGGAACAATCCAGGTGAGGAAGTCCAACACTTGTGTATTTTCCCCCAGCTTCTCAGGGGGGCCCTGCGTATATGTTTTTATTCTCTGCCCAAATTACTTTGGGATGTTTGCTGTTTCACTCTAACTTATACAAACCTACCATATCTCACTTCCTATTCAAAGTTCCATGTAATTGTGGTGTTTGAACAAACTGTAGAAGTTATATTATTTAGAAAATATAGATCCTACACCAAATAAACATCTCTTCCCTTGGTCTCACATGGAAGTTGAAATTTGGACACAGTCAGTTTCAACCTTTACCCTTTGGCCTGATTTACTATAGTCTTAATCAGATCTGTTTTATTCATATCTCTAATTGAAGTCTGGGCTCTATTTCAGCTTTTTTTTTAACAGTTGCTGTATGCATTAATACTAATATTCATATCTGCCGAGCTCTAGCTCTGAGTTTCAGGTGTCACACAGATACCCAGCGTTGCAGAGACCAATCCGGTTATACAGGAAGGATCAACATCTCAGAGCTTGGAGACAGCTGTTACAATTCAGGAATAGATGTGACTGCTGTAAGAGCTTACAGTCTAGGGACCATTACAATAATCGTTCCCCTGATAGGCTGTGCTGTAAGATTCAGTTCTGAGTTTACACATTGTAGTTAGTCCATACTGGCGAGGCATTATAGTGTTTGCCGTTCTTTATGGCGTACTCCACTCCAAATACAGCGCTGGTTTTGAGGGGTCTCAGCAGCAGGCACTTTCAGGAGGCAGAACGTGAGCAGGCCTTTCTGGGCTCCAATCCCCCACTAAACCGGGGTGCCATGCTGGAGAGCTCCCGCCCCGCCCCAATGCCCCCTGCCCCGCTGGTCCGAGAGGAGCAGAGCTTCATGAACAAATGAGGGCCGGGAACTTGATGTGCCCCAAAAGGAAAACGAGGAGAGAAACCTACAAGTAAACAAGCTCCCAGGGGCGACGGCACTGCTGTCTGCCTGGCTTCACGGCGGCCGAGAGAGTCGGCATCTTGTGTTTGCGCTTGTATTTGGTGAAAAAAGCAGCAGCCGCCTCCAGGGGTTTATACAGAAAACCTCCGGTCACATCGCGGCGTGCAGGCGGGAAAGCGCGGGCTGGCGTGCCGCCGTGGGCCGGGTGAGCTCAGGCCACGTGAACGCATCGCGTTACCTGTTCAGTTCGGCGTCCATAAAGCAGTCACCCGGGGGCTGCCGCCACCTCTCTTCCTACACCTGGTGTGAGGACTTCTTGCTCAGTGCTGAAGAGTCGCTGTGTGTGCTGCAGGCACGGGGGCTTTCTGGCCAGTGAGCGCACGTGGTGGGTTCTCCTGGCTTCCGTGAGCGCAGCCCCTCCCGCTGAGGCCTCCATGGGGCGCAGCCTCTGCGGTCAGCGGGGGTTTCTGTTGCACGTGCCGTGGGGCCGTGCCAGGTGGGCTGTCGTCGTCTTTACCTCAGGGGAGACACCTGCAAACATCCGCAGGCAGTTGTGAAACGTGGATGTGCAAGAGGTCCAAGCCCGGGCTGGAAGGGGTGAGGCGCTGCGGCTCACTGAGGGGAGACGGTTTGAAGCAGAGCCTTGGCTGCCTGTGAGGTTGGAGAGGGGCCCAGAGGCACCCCCAGCCCGTTCACCCCTTCCCATCACCCATGTGCTGAGGAGCACGGAGCAGTCGGCAAACTCAGGGCCAACCAGGGGCTGTGGAGGTGGCCGCTTGGACCCAGGCCTGATGCCAGGCCATGAGAAGGAAGGATCGAGGGCCGTCCACAGCCCTGGAGACAGGGCAGGAGGGGCCGGGCCTCGGGGAGGAGCGGGTGGTGAGGCCGGGGCGCAGGAGCACGGGGAGCACGGAGACAGGGAAGTGGGGTCTGCCTCCTGTCCACCAGGTGGAGGCTAGAACGGCAGTACCTCCCCTGGGGCTCTTTGCCCACCTCAGGGCTCCAGGATCTGGCCCCTGGCACTGCTCACCCCTCACCCAGTGCCGAGACAGGGTGGCTGGGGCCTGGGTGGGGCCTCCTCAGGAGGACCCCGGAGCCCTGGCCGGCTCAGCAGCCCAGCTCAGCCAGCCCAGTGCCACCCAGAAAGGTCCAGATCTCTGCGAAGGGCCCAGTGCCCGGGCCGGCCCCTCCCCTGGCCACCGGATCTGGGGGTGCTGCCTGGCCGTGCTGGCTCTGCCAGCTGTGGGCCTCTGGGCTGGCTTCTGGAGGTTCCGTGGGGGACCCGGAGCAGAGCCCCCAGCAGTACCCCCACCTCTCCCACCCATGCTGCAAGGGGGTTGGTCTGGGGGCGCCGGGCGCGTCCTGTGTCCAGAGCAGCAAGGAAATCTGCTCAAGTCGGCCCCACAGCCTGTCCCAGCAGAGAGGCCCCTGGTTTGTGGGTTCAGTTCCCAGGTCAGAACACGCACATCCCTGAGGGGAAAGAAGGAAGGTCAAGAAGCCCCACCCAGATGCCCAGGGGAGAGGCAGGGCTTTCTCCCGCACACGGGCCCTGGGGCGCACAGCCCCTGGGGAGGGGGGGAGGGCCGGGGTCTGCGCGGCTGCGAGGGTGCCGTCCTGCTGCCTGGACGGGAGGGGCCAGGCCCCCGGGCCACCCTAGGGACCTTCCTTTCCCTGTGGCTGGGGAGCGCGGTGCCCACGGCCATCCTGGGGGAGGGGGCCGTTGGGGAGGGCAGGGCCGGCTGGGAGAGGAGCTGCCGGGGAGGGCACGAGGAGGCAGGGCGGGCCCAGGGGGGCGTCCGACACCACCCACCGATGGGCAGGCCCTCCCAGGCACCCCGTGGACCCCCCTAGGCCCTTCATGTACTCAGGCCCGGAAGCAGCCAGACGCGGCCCCTCTCTCACCTCGCCCACCTGTGCACCCCACCCCCCGTCTACAGCTGCGAACCCCGCCTTCTCCTGCCCCCCGTGCCCCCTCCATGAATGACGCCCCCTGCCCCTGGGGTGTGCAGACTGGCCACGTGCAGCCCGGGGCCCCTCGGGTGGGGGCTGTGGGAGTGGGCGTGTCTCAGCCGTGAGTGACACCTCTGTGTTCTGTGCACGGCCTGGGTGGTGGCACGCATGGCCCCCTCCCCTGGCCACATATCGGGGTTGCCCATGTGACGTCAGAAAGGGAAGGCTTCTGAGGGGAAGGTGCCCCCCGGCCCTCTCTCTGAGACGGGAGCACAGGGAGAGGGCCGGGCCTGCGGGTGGGGGGTCCTCCAGGAGCAGGCTCCCTGCGGACTGGGGGGGCAGGAGCAGGCGCGGGGGAGGGTGCTGCACTGCCCTCAGGGGTGGGCGCGGAGCATAGGGCCCGAGCGAACAGGAGGCAGGGGCCTTACTGCCCCCAGCACAGGGCAGCTGGGAGTTGGGGGACACCAGCTGTAGGCGTGGACCTGGGTCTGCCGCTCTGCCCTGTAGAACGTGGAGGATGGGTGAGCCCCTCCCCTCACTGGCCCAGCTCAGAGGGGGTGTGGGGGGCTGTGTCCTCTGCAGAAGGCGGCTGTGCTCGCCTCCCCACCAAGGCCCTGCAGCCAGAGCAGACAGCTGCCCCTGCCCTCCTGCAGGCAAGGGGTCCCAGAGGTTCTGGCAGCAGCTGAGGGCTGCCCACCCCCAGTGCACTTTGGTGCAGGCAGGTCTCAGCCCTGCGCCACCAGCACAGTCTGCCAGGCGTCCCCCGCAGCCCACAGTCCGCGCCCAGGACCCCAGCCCTGAGCCTTCCCTCCCGCACCCCCAGGCCTGGCGTGTGCACCCTCCCCTGGGGCCCATTGTCCGCTCTGATGAAGCGAGCTCTTTGTCTGGAAGTGCTGGAAGTCTGCAGCACGTGGGGCCCTTTGCTGCCTTCCCAGCTCGGCTCCGAGCCTCCGGAGCCCCCCAGGGTGTCACACTCTGGGCAGGCAGCCTCCAGGCTGCAGTGGATGCTGTGAGGCTCCGGGGGTCGGCCCAGGCCACAGGACCCCCTCCAGAGTGAGTGCTGCCGGGACGGGGTGGGGGGTGGATGGAAGGTACAGGTGGGCACAGAAGACAGGCCAGCGAGCTGGGGTGCCCACCCTGGGGCCTGGGCACTTGGCTTGTATTTCTCTGAGCCTGACAGTGCCATGTGGCAGATTGCGAAGGAGAGAGGATGAGGCAGCACACCCAAATCCCGGGCCCGTGGATCACGGCACTGGCTGCAAGACGGAGCCTGGAGAGGCTGGAGGAGCTGCCACGCACCCCACAAATGGTGCTCACCAGGTGTGGAGGCCGGGCACAGGCCTGGGTGTCTCCAGGGCCTTACGCAGGCCTCCGCTGTGCGGTAGTGGGGGAGCAGTGGCAGCACAGGAAGGGGCAGTCAGGGTGGGCCTCCTGGAGAGGGAGCCACTTCACAAGGACCCGCGGGAGGAGTAAGGGAACAGCAGGCGGCAAGCACAGGGCCAGGGCGGCGGCTGCAAACCCAGGAGTGGGTGCTCCCTGAGGCTGGAGAGGAAGGCCAGGCCGAGGCACTGAGCGGGGTCCTTGGCTGGGACTATGGGGTCTGTGGCAGGGCTTGTTTTCGGCCCACCCCATGTCCTAAAGACCTGGCCCTGTCTTCCGAGCTACGTGCCGAATGAAATGGAGATGAGGCAGTGGCAAGGGCCAGGGCAGCAGGCTGGGCGGGGGTCCCGGAGGGGGGGGCCAGCGAGAGGGACAGATTCAGGAGAACCTTCAGCAGAAGCAGGGACAAGAGTCGGTACTTGCTGGAGGTGGGAGGGCAGGGAGGGCAGCGCCCACACCTCTTCAGTGGCCCTGCTGTGCTGTCCCTGGTGTGGACATGGGGGCTGCTAGGTGGGAGGGCCCGAGGTCCTGGTAGACCTCATCTGTGGGGGGGGCAGCCCCCCAGTAGCCTTGCCCGAGGCCCCACTCCCACAGTCAGGGACCCCTGCCCCGCCCAGCCATGGGCGTCGTCACCACGCCTGGGCCAGGCGCTGGGGCCGAGTTGCAGGAGGCGTAATCGCTGTCACGGCCCTAACCACACACAGGCAGGAGGAGCCGCTCGCAGCCAAGAGGGCTGCGTGTGCGGCCGGCCATGAGGGTGCGCCGGGGAGGGAGACGCGAGGCGCCGTGGGGGCCGCCTGGGCCTGACGTCAGGCGCCGGGCCGGCTCCTGCAGGGGCCCGAGGACAGGAGGGGGTGAGCTGCCACCACGCACATGATTTATACCTGGTCCCCTCTGCCGAAACCCGGCCAGGGCCGCAGCCCACCATGCAACTGCCATGTCTGAAGTCACGCGACGCTGCCCAGGCTCCCCCTCGGCTGGGGATGGGGGTCCCTCTGGAGGCTGTGCCTCTGCGCGGGAGCAGGCCTTGCATTCAGCTGGGGAGTCTACACCGCCGGCTGGGCCCAGGGTGACAGCCACCAGCCCCACCCCCGGGACCCTCCACTCTGATGGGAGACCCAAGAAGCAAGTAAGGAGACCTGTCTGGGAGACGGGCCCAGGCTGAAAGGTGCTCCGAGGGAAGTAACGGGGACAGTGGGGAGAGAGTGACTGGGGGGGTCTCTCTAAGGGGACTGAGACCCCAAGGACGAGGCGCCACCAGTGAAGGCCAGGGAAGAGTGGCTGGGCGTAGGTGACAGCAGAGAAAGGTGGTGGCCTGGTGCCTGGAGGACGCGGTGGTGGGTGGGGTGGGGTTGCCATCGGGCAGCCTGAGCCAGAAAACGTGTTGAGCATGGGGTCTGGCTTGTTCCAACAACGGGGAAATAGTGGCAGATGCTGCTGTTCGGGGCCACTGTCTCCAGCCACCCAGCGCCGGCAGAGCCTCTGCAGCTGGTCACCTTCGGGAGCCAGTATTGTGGCCCCGTGTGTCAGAGGGGACGGGGCATCCAGGTCACAGGTGAGCTGCGTGACCTGGATTCCAGTTACCCGGGTCTCCGCTGTGGGGCTGCCATGCCGTCAGGGAACCGCCCCCACCCGGGCACCCAGGATGGCCCCAGACCCAAGCTGCCTGTCTTGGCCCTCGCAGGCTGGGCCCAGGAGAGCAGGGCTGGGGTGGGGGGGCACGTGGATAAGACTGTGACCTCCAACACCTGGACTCCAGAGGGAAGGAGGGTCGCCGTGGACCGTCTGGGCATCGTCCCTCCCTCTCTGCCTCCCGCAGCCAGGGGGCCAGGTGCCTCCCACCCTCTGCTTGGGGGTCCAAGAGGTTGAGTCAACCTTGCAGCTCCAGCCAGCCCAGGACCCTGGCTGTGAGGCGCAGCCTCTCTCTGGCAGGGAAGGATCGAGCCAGTGTCCAGGGTGCCGGCTTGTCTCCGGGGATGGACCCCAACTCCTGCTCTCCCCATCCCCAGGCCTGTGGCCACCCTCAGCCGGCAGGAGGTGCAGAGAGCCCTCTCCCAGCCCAGGGTCAAACAAGGCCCCACGCCATGAGGCGTCCCCCATGCTCCCCAGGTAGTGGTGACCTGTGATGATGGGGTGGGGAGGGCAGGGTCTGGCCCAGGCAAGGCAACCTGTGGTGGGGAGGCCCCGTGGGCTGCTCTGCCAGAGGGGCTACCACAGTGTGCACACCCCTCCAGCCGGCACATGGGGGCCGCATGGGGCAACAGGAAGCTGGGAGGAGCCCCTCTCAATGAGAGGCTGCAGCGGGGACCCTGCAGAGCCTAGTGGGTGGCAGAAAGGCACTCCCGGGTGACGGCTGCAGCCCCCAGGGCCTTAGGGGGCCAGGCGGGGCTGGAGCTGCCTCTGAGAGAGCCCCTGTGGCCCCAGCAGCTCTGGGCAGGGGTTCTCCCTCTGCATGGGGAGGCTCTCTGCTGTGACCTTTGCCCCAGAAACATGGTGCAAAGATGCATCTGACGTAGCCTGGGGCTTGCAGTTCGGGGAGAGCGTGGGGGTCGTCGAGGCGCTGAGCAGCCGGCCCGTGGACCCCTGCAAGCCAGCCGCACCTTCGCCCCAGAAACCTTTGTTCCCTACAAGCAGCCTGCGGGTGACTCAGCCGGGCTCTGGTGTGCAGGGGTGCCCTGGGACCCAGCTTCCTCTCTGCCCCACAGCAGCGAAAGCCCAGCCTCAGGCTCGGGCCCGGGGCTTGCTGAGGTCCCCCCACTGCCACTGTTGGGGGGAGCTTGCCTTTCTACTTGGGCTGCCTAGGTGTCAGGCTTGTCTGGGGTGTTCTCAGCGTGGGCTGGGGTGCGCATCTGGGCTGGCCCCGTGGGGAGCAGGCATTGAGTGTCCCCAGCCATGGGTGACAGGAGTCCACCCTGGGGGCAGAATGGAGTGAGATGGGGCCCGAGCCTTGCCTGTGAGAGCCCTGCACAGATGGCCCCCCCAGCCCACATCACCCCTGGCCCCCGGGGCACTTATGCCCGTCACGTTAAAGCCTCCCCACCTCAGCCAGGGCCTATCCGTGCCCCTGCCCTGGGAGCCCTGCCTGGGCCGCCTGTCTCCCCAGCTCACCGCGGTCCCCCCTTTGAGCTGCAGGTGTCTGGTGGCCCGACATGCACCGCCTGGCCGACCGCACCCACCTGGAGGAGCTCACCCACATCGGCATCCTGAGCGGCAGTGTGGACGCCATGGCCCAGGCCCACCTGGGAGCCGTGTTCATGCCCCACGGGCTCGGCCACTTCATGGGCATCGATGTGCACGACGTGGGTGGCTACCCTGAGGTCAGTGTGGACAGGAGGGCACTGGGAGACAGCAGGGGCTGGGGCGTGGGGCGGGCAGGCCGGGGCTTCCTCGTGCCCCATGGTCACGGCGGGAAGGGGGGAATCTTCTCACGGCACCACCCACGGCCCCTCCGCCTCCACACCCATCGGAAGTCCCTGGCCCGGGCCTGGTCCACGGCAGGGATGAGCAGTGAGCTCCTCTGCAGCTGCCTCCAGTCCTGGGCTCGGAGATGGGTGCAGCACCCACCCTGAGGTGCTGGATGGTCAGTGAACAGGGCGGGGGGGAGCCCTGCAGCCAGGTTATAGGGGTGGGGCCGGGGCTGCGCCCCTCATGTCCTCCTGCGTATGTGCTTCACTCGGACAGGGTTGAGGGGAACTGGTAACTTGCCCTGGTCCCTCCGGTAGGAAACAGCCCAGGCCCCTGGGGCCAGCACACCCCTGCAGGGCAGAGGGCAGCTTTTGGGGGCATCTCCGGGAAAGGCCCACCCAGAGTGCGCATGAGGCCCTTCGGAAGGCCCCGTAGGCAGGTGGCTGCAGCCTCCCTGCTGCCCACGGGACGGGGGGCCGATTGCGCAATCTGCGCACGCCCAGGGCCCCAGCACCAGTTGCCAAGACTCGGCTTGGCCCGCTGGCTGCAGGGTATTTTGAAAGCACTAGGAACGATTTTGGGGGAAAAAATTGCTCAAGAGAAGCATTATTATTCAATTATTTTTTCCTCAAGTGTAAACAGTTAAATTTGGAGAGACAAAATCAGTTTTAATTTCCTAATTTCTCTCCCTCGCGCTGTGTGCAGGGAGCCAAGAGCAGGGCCTTCCAGACATTGTTAACTGAGGCCCATTATTCATTAGTCGCCACAGCACTTTTTTTCCACCAAAGAAAATTGGCAGTCTACCGTTTTCATCTTTTCCAGTAAGCAGCCCTTTGTGCTCGCAGAGCCTATTCTTCTGACAGATAAACACTGTGGAAAAAATACGGCTTTTCCTATAAAAGTCATTTATTTTATTTCAGGCCTGCAGACACATCTGGGTCTCCTCTGCCCTAAACCCAGTCAGGCTGAGGCCTCATCAAGCCTGCGGCCAGCAGAGGCTGGCACGGGCACAGCAAGGGCACATGGCACCCGGGGCTCAAGTTCCTGGGTTGGGGGCTCGGCCCAGCCTCTTCCCTTCGTGGGGTCCACTTTCCATGCAGCCCGGCTCTGGCTGTAGGGCTGGTCCCCCAGACACACTGGGCCTGTGCCCTGCCCCAGGTGGGCCCAGGGGTCCTCCCACTCCTCCCCACCCCGTGAGTGGTGGCCTGGCATTTGCAGGGCAGTGGGCGGGCATGACTGGAGTGGACAGGGCCTGGTCCAGTCTCTGCCTCAGGCAGCCCTCCCACTCCCCGGCTTTGACAACAGAATCAGTTTTTACTTCCTAATTTCTCTTCCTGGAGAGCAGGGGCAGGCATGAAGGTGAGGGGCAGGCACACCCTGGAGCAGAGACACTGGGCCCCGGCTCTGCAAGCCCCTGCCTGCCCCATGGGCACCCCTCACCTGAACCCGGGGGCTGCCAATGCAGACAGGGCCCTCCTGGCTGTGGCCACCCCTGCCCGGCTCCTCCAGGCCAGAGGCCCAGGAAACAAGGTGGCAGTGCCAGGCCCAGGCAGACCGGTGACCCATGGGGTCCCTTGCATCCTGTTCTGCTCACAGGATGGTCTCCCAGCCACACTGCCTTCCCCTGCGGTGCCCAGCCTTGAAAGCTGAGTGGCCTGTTCCTGGTTACTTTACATGAACCATTAATTGAGGTCTGCTGTTCTTGGCCTCAAAACAGTAAGAAATGACAGCTCTAGCTCCAGCAGCTGGACTTCTGGGGGGAGCCTTGAGAAGCTCTGACCAGAAAGCGTGTTTGCTGCCCATTTGCTCAGGGGCCCTCGGGAAGGCAGGGCCACTCTCAAGTCCTGGGGGCACCACCTGCCCTTCCAGCCCAGAGCAGCCTGAGGGCTGTGCCCAGGCCTGTGTCCCCGCAGCCCCTTGCTCCCCCCGGGCTGGGTTCTCTTCCCAGTGCTCAGCTGCAGGCCCAGAGCCCGGAGGAGCCGCCCTGTGGGGAAGGCCCCCGGCTGGGCGGGAACGCCTCTCCTCTGGGAGCTCTACCCCCAAACTGGCCCACCCCAGTGACAGCACCTGTCCCTCCTGGAAGGCCTCATGGAAAAACTGGGACCTGGCCTAGGGGAGCAGGGCCTAGCACTTCTGGGACGAGTTCTCACTTGATTCTGCTTGGAAGGAAAGATGGAGCCTCCTTCCGGGCTGTTCCAGCTTCACTGGCTTTGCTTATATTGGTCCCCTGGGCAGGAGAGGGGCCTGGATGAGGGCGGGCCGGCCCAGGCAGCTGGCCCTGGGAGTGGGCAGGTGGGCGCTCACCAGCCTCCTGCAGGCAGTTCTCAGGGTTGCAAGGGGCAGGGAGCAGAAGGACTTACCAGAAGTGCCTGTGGCACAGCCCAGCAGGGGCAAGTCTGGGGCCGATGGCCAGGGTCAGGATGCCTTACTCCAGCCCAGCGAGCCCCCGGGTGGACTCCCGCCCCAGGGCCCAGAAGCCTAGCTTGTAGTTTTTTTCTTGCCTGTCTGTTCCCTGCGAGAGGCAGTGGCCCTGGCCCGGATCCCACGCCCTCCTTGGTCCTGCGGCTGGCTGAGTAGTCACTGGGCCTCCCTCTTTCCCCGTCCGCAGGGAGTGGAGCGTATCGATGAGCCCGGCCTGCGGAGCCTGCGCACCGCCCGGCACCTGGAGCCGGGCATGGTGATCACCGTGGAGCCGGGCATTTATTTCATCGACCACCTCCTGGACGAGGCCCTGGCGGACCCGGCCCGTGCCTGCTTCTTTAACCGCGAGGTCCTCCAGCGCTTTCGCGGCTTTGGTGGGGTGAGTGCCAGGGAGCCCAGCATTCTTGCTCCCAGAGTAGTCACCCACTGCTCCGCCTGCTCGTCATCTCTTTGTGCCAAGTGGGAGAAGGGGCAGGCTTAACCTCCTCACTTGACAAGGAGCTGGTCTGCCCCCTTTCATGGTCTGTCACAGGCCAGTAAGATGCTCACCTCCAACAGGAAGGACAGAGGTTTTACAAAACCCCTACCCACTCGAGAGGGCGCCCATCGGCAAGGTGCAAGAGCAAGGACAGGGTGGGGAGGTGACATGAGCAGATGGCCCCATGGGAGGAGCCCTCCTCCCAGTGGTGGTCCCCAGGGGCTCTAAGGCCAGCCTTTTCCATCACAGGGAGCACTGACCACTCCCCAGAAAGGGCTTCTCCCCTCG
This sequence comes from Bradypus variegatus, assembly GCA_004027775.1. Classification (NCBI taxonomy): domain Eukaryota; kingdom Metazoa; phylum Chordata; class Mammalia; order Pilosa; family Bradypodidae; genus Bradypus; species Bradypus variegatus. Next base: position 18,031 of record PVKY010001062.1, on the reverse strand, counting down.
GCGGTGGGCCAGGCTGGGCGGGCGGGTTGGCCCCTCTGCTGGGTGTGGCCAGCTCTGTAAGGAGTGACTGCTGCTGGTCCAATACAGGTCCGAATCGAGGAGGACGTTGCGGTAACCGACAGTGGCATGGAGCTACTGACTTGTGTGCCCCGCACCGTGGAGGAAATCGAAGCGTGCATGGCAGGCCGTGACAAGACCTTCACTCCCTTCTCTGGCCCAAAGTAGAGCCAGCCAGGGTGCCCAGCAGGACTGGGGCCCAGCTTTGCAACCTCTCTTGGCAAGGGTCAGCTGCCGATTGCTGGCCCTTCAGCAGAGAGAGGCGGTGCTCGGACATCCTGGCTTCAACATCTGATCCTGCCACACAGTGCTGTTTCCAAGGGGAAAACTTCTTCATTAACATTCTGCAAGATCCCTTTACTTAATGACTTCTAAAACTCATTGAAAATGATCCTCTTTTTCCAGCAATTAAGACATGCCTTCCCCTCTTTTGTATTCCTTTTCCCAGGAAAGATACGTTTCCAGGGTTTTCTCTCAACAATCACTATGCAGATTGGAATTTGCAATAAAAGGCTCCCTGAAATGGCTCCTGATGCATAGCTGTCTCCTGCATCCACCCGTGTGCTGAGGCCTGGCTGGGGACAGGGGGCTCCTTGTGTCGGGAAAGTGTCGGCAGCATGGGCCTGGTGGGACGGGCAGAGCCCCCCTAGGAGCCTGCTTTGAGCCCCTGGGATCCCGCTGGGCTTTGGTGTCCCGTCACTTGCATGTTTCCCCAGCCTAACAGGCATCGAAGCACTGCGTCAGCCCTGGGAATCTCCATCTTCCACCAGCACACCTTAGACGCCCCTGATACACAATTCAAGTACTCACAGGCAAGGTGGCAGGGGCACACCTGGGCCAGGCTTCACCCTGTCGGTGCTGGTGCAGCCAGAGGCCTGACTGCAGGCCAAGCAGACCAGCTGAGGTGGCCTCCACCATGCCTTGCTTTGCACACATCGACTAGAGAACCAGTGAAGACATCTTTTTGATCCTGCTGTCAAAGCTAAATTTCTGAAGGGGAGCAGAATTACACGGTAGTTAACATCACTTTAGGAGCCTTTATTTAAAACTTGAGACTTGCAGAGATGCATTGCCCTTGTTTTTCTTTTCATGCAGGACCCATTAGCAAAGCCAGCATTTGTCTAAGAGACACTGGGGCCTAAGGCAGCGTCACAGCTGAGGTGCATTTCTCCTCCCACACTTGCTGACACCATTTGTCCACCCCACTGACCACTGTCCTCTGTGCAGCAGTGAGCCATCGAGGGCCCAGCTGAGCCTGGTCCCTGCCAATTACAGGATGAGAATACCTGTCCCTCCTGCTTGTCCGGCTCCCCACAGTCCCACAGCTGTCCCTGCCCCCAGAGCCGGCTTTTAGAAGTCTGTGCACTGTGTTGGGTGTGTCTTCTTGCAGCGCTCTCAGCCAGGAGTTGCCAAGCCAAGGTGAAGGGCAAGTGAAAATCAAGGATGGTGGGGGTATCTGAGTCTGGGGTGGGGCACAAAAATCACTGTAGCCCGTGCTAGAGATATTTCAAGTCACTGAAGAGTTTAATGCAAAATGATTTTTTCCTATGGCAGTAACACAAATGTACTTTTACAGTGGCCACATCAAGATCAAAAAGAGCCAATCTCAATTCCAAATCACTATGTATCTACTTGCTTCTTAGCTTTGGAACATCATTTTTAGGGTTTTCAGCTGGTGCAGATACACTTTCCAAGTTATCCATCTGTGACAATGAGCAATTTGAGTAATGTTGCTTTTCTGAGTTCAGCTGTACCTGTGACAGTCGTGTTCTGATGTAGAGGGTTTCAGCCCTTCCACCCAGAGATAAAAGCAAAGTTATGTTGAAACTAAAGGGACAGTTTAGTTCAATTAATTAAAAATAAAGCCAAATGTACCACATCCTTCTCTCCTCCTCTTCACATATTTCCTACCAAAACTGCACATGCCACATAAATATTTCTTGATTATCAAAGTAGACGAAAAAGAGCAAGAAGCTCATCAGTAACTAAATGCTTTTTGTCCACAAGGCCTGGAAACCCGGATGTGATTCTGGTCGAGCCCAGGTCGGCAGGTGAAAGGGCATTCTTTTAAAGTGCAAGTCTCTTCCAACTGCTGCAGAAGCACTTCAGAGACATATCAGGGACCTTTCCAGAAAGCTTAACAATTAGCTGAAATCTTCCCCAAACCTTGGAAGGGTCTAGCTATTCATTTTGAGCGTCTGCCATATGCCAGTGCAGTATAAAAACAAGCTCCACAGCCTGTAGACTTCAAAAACAGGCTTCACCTTAAACAAACATAAATATATCATCTCAAAACTTGCAAAGGGCCATGAAGGAAAAGAACAAGACTTGACCTGATTTAGAAAGGGGTTGAGACAGGAAAGGTTTTAAGGGAAAAGCAAGGGATAAAGCCTGCCAGACACAAAAAGCTGTCCCAAGGTCTTAGGGTGAAAAAAGCTTGGAAAAGCCCTGTGGACAAAGCAAAGTGACCTAGGAGGGAGGACCAAGGGAAAGTAAGTGGGCAAGATCAAATGGAGCCAAATCCTAAGGAGTTTGGGTTTAACCCTGTGTGCAACGAAGCAGCTGGAGAACACACAAGACTACCATCCAGGGAGACTGAGGAGGGGGCACTCGCCAGGTCCAGGAAGAGGAGGGCAGAGGTGAAGCTGACAGGTTTGAGAGAACAGAGGTAGAATCAAAAAAGTGGTGATGTGGAAGGGCATCTGATTTTAATAGCTGCCTTAAAGAAGTGGCAAGACTTGGGTTTGGGTGTCGGCTACAAAGGGGCACCACATGGCTGCCTCCTTGACAACTCCATTCTTTTCCAAGCCTAATTCTACAAGCCCTATTCCTCTAGACACCACTACACAATTTTCAGGCCTAGGCTCTGTGAGGAGTTGGGATATTGCAGTAAAATATCTAGAGGATGATGTTCTTTAAGTATGTATAAAATGCATATGCACTAGTCAGACAGAGGCAGTGAAAGCAGTAGGTCTAAAAGTGCTTTTATTTAGAATGAGCTGGCACCTTCACAACAAAATAACCCTACATAAAATTCCCAAAGACAAGTTACTGGATTCTAAATTACAACTAATTCATAAAAAAGAAATGGGACATACTACCCATAGAAATCATCATTGTACTACAATTTTCATTAAGATGCAACAAGTAGAAATTTCTTTCCCAAGTGGTGAAAATAATTAAAGGATTATAGAAGAAATGTATCTAAATGGCATTTTGTCTTAAAACACTCAACTCCAAATAAGCTTGGACTCACAATCTTTATGAATTCAGCAAATTCATCTCTATGGACTCTCGATGGCATCACATAAACGAAAATGTGATGAAAACCCAATGTAAGTTTGTATTGTTAGGGAAAAGGCCTTACATTTTTAAAATGTACCTTGAAACATAAGCAATTCCTACCACATTGGAAATAGCAATCATACACTAACAAACTGTCTAAACAGAACTCCATCATTGCTTTCCCTAGTCTGGTTTCTACTCTCAGATTAGAACAAGTGACTCAAAACTATTTTCCTACCCACTGAGGGAAACCTACCCTTAGACTAAAGCCCCTCTCCTTGTTTCCCACACCCTGGGCTGGGAACACAAAAGACAGCAGCACATCTGCCAGCTCTTTAGAGCCATATGACATCTGAATTGAAGAAACCCACAACAAAATACAGTCATTGTTCCAAAGTGTTTATTTTGAACTCATTGAAAGAAATAAAATTATATTTAAAAAAATAGAGTAATCTCACAAACTGAGGAAAGCCAGGAACAAAAAGAACAAGTTAGTACTTTTTCCTGAGAGGCAGTTCTAATAGCTACAGAATGGATTTTCTCCTTCCTAGCTTTTTATCAAATGGAAAAACAAATTTCCCTATTTCTAAGGCATCAGAAAGCACACTGAGTGATAAAGGTTAAGTACAAGGTTTCAAGCCCTCTAATGGGGATTAAGAAACATCAAAAGCTGCTAGTTTCCTTTCTTTTAATATCAACTATTAAATGGCACATATAGCTAACAATGTAAATTTGAGAATTTCACACTCATGACCTGAATTTCAAAAATCTCGTCATATTTTATTAAAATCTTAGTACTTCTTGGTAAGAAAGTCTGAAGTACCTGAGCTTGCATCACGATAACTGAACTGAAAGGGGCCAGACAGCAGGAAGAGCTGCTCTCATCTCACCATCTGTAGCCAAAACAGTCAAACAGCACCAATCCCAGGAGACTCAGATGCAGCTGGAAATTTACAGCAAAAGCCTCATTCCTAAACCACTAGAACTGCCCACAAAGGCAGATCAAATCCTAATGGTTCATAGATACACACACTATAAAAGCTATCAAAGTCATTTTACAATTCCCAAAGCTCTAAACTTACTCACTGGTCTCCAATTTTATACTGATTAATCTACCAAACTAAAAACTTTCATTCTCAACTAGTTCAGTAAGTTAGTCAAGACAATGGCTAACATTTTTGTTCTATGCATAACTAACTGATCGCTTATGCTAAAGTTTTGATTTGCATAGGTAATAGGAAAGCTGGAATCAATTTTTCCAGAAAGTTCCAGTCTTATGTTTTGATTTGAAATATTGAGTACATATCCAGATAGCTTCTCTAAAGTTTCCTTTTTAAGATAATCGACTTCATCTATATCATTGGTAACTATAAATTCCATAAAGACATCAATTCCTCCAAGTTTTTAGTAAATATGAGAATAAAGCGTCACTAACACATCTGTGGGTATATCCTAGTTAAGCTATTCAAACACCTGCCAACCTTTAAAGTAAATCAGTACTCCCCCACAAAGTAAACTGGTATTGGACCCTGACAGAAAGCCCACCCTGTTTCCTGGCTCTGTAGGGAATCAACCTTCCTAGGCAGCATCTCCCACGGGACCACCCTGGGCTCCTGTCCCCCAGGCAGCCTTGGCCCTCACGATGGCTCTGCTGAGTTACAGGACACTGCCAGGGTGTCTTCTGCCTAGGGGAACAGCACAGCCCGCACCCTGCCACCCATCCAAGGGTGCGACTTGAGTGACACTGAGTTACATTCCGGTTGGTGTCCCAAGTCCTGACATGACACAGCAACGTGGCCCAAAATGACCATATGCAAACGAGAGACCTAGTAACACAAACTTCTAAATTAAATGTAACTGAGTCTTTTATCACCAACCAGCCACAAGAAAAAATATGAAAAAGCTAACAAATATGAGCTAGAACTGCACTTCAAAAACAACAAAAACACAGTTAATAAGGACAATCAAAACTACCAACACTGACATAAGCCAAAATCTAGCGATTCCCAACTTTAGTGATTGGCATTTTTTGAGTCTCAACAAAAATGTTAATATCCTGAGTTTTATCAGTACTTTCTTTCTTAAATAACTTATGAGACATATAAGCATACAAATGACAAAACTGAAGCAGTGGTACAAAAAGTCTGGAAGAACAGCCGCTAGAAAAAGAAGAGTCACAAAAACAATACAAAAAGATGCATTTAAGTGAAATAAATTAAAGGTTTTACACTTTCAAGTTTTTTTTTTTACACCCATTTTGGGAGATGGCATGGAGTAAATGATACATTTTTCTAATCATCAATTGGTTAAGATCAAATACCAAAATCATCCTTTAGAAAAAATATTCGCCTTTAGACATCATGGCCCCATGACAGTTAATTTGAACACCACAGAAACTACCTGCTGAATTAATATTCTAAATCCTCATCAGTAGCTTGTCTGGTCAAACTGTTAAGACATTTTGTTTACTAATTTGGTTGCAAAATGATATTGAAAAAATGCTCACTTTACTTGGCATCCGCAGAAACTAAAATTTTGGTATGTAAGTTTATCTGAACTACTGAGATTTTTTTCAGGAAACAAAATAATGCCAATCCAATAACCCAAAGGTACCCCAAAAGTGTAATTCTAACAGACTACACTTTTATAAAAACCAAAAATAAAATCTATTTGCATCCTAAATGTTACTTTTATCTTCAAGCCAACTGGCTACATGTGCCTTTAAAATGTAATGGGATCTTATTCCTTAAACAGGCATCATTATTAGAAATCACTTGGTAATTGTTGGGGAAAATAGTACTCATATACTAAAATAGGTGTTATGCGATATATAAAATCATTCCAAACAACAAAACAATTGGTTTCTATCGCCCTAAGGATTTTTAATACATAGTTTAGGAAAAAAACCACAAGTATGTTAATATAGATGGCATTCAACTTTTCTTAATCCAATTAATCATATCCATTAAAAACCAGGAACCTTCTGCACAACCTGCCAGCTCCCCATTCCTTTTGTCCACCTGAAAAAGCATTTCTTGGGAAGTCAAGATTTATTAAGAATATCAAGGTCCAGGATATTTTTTTACCAAAAACCTTAAAAGTGTTTTTGATCCCCACAAAAATCCGTATCATTTAAAACCACATATTCGAATTACATGGCTAACATGTTTAGCTAATCAATTCTTCAGTGCTGATCCTAGAAAACAATTTTCAATGGATCTTTGAATAATGGAACAAGACAATGTTCACCACTGCTACGAGTGGTGAGAGAGGTCACACCTTTAAGGTTCAAGCCAAGTTTGGAAAGAGTGAGGCTACTGTCCTGCACTATCAGAATTTGTTGTATTTTCAGTGCTCATGGGTTGCACGTTGTCTGCAAGATTGTGTGCATGCTCAAGAAACAAATCTTTAAGTACACTTAATTCCTTTGTCAGCAATTTAATTTTTGCTTCCAATCGTTCATTCTCTTCTTTGAGCTGATTTACTTTCTGTAGCGTATCCTGTGCTTTCTGCTTGCTTTTCAACCGGCTCTTTTTCACTGCCATGTTGTTCCTCTCTCTGCGCTGACGATACTCGTCGCTGTTTCGATCCATGGGTGAGCTCTTTTTGCTCTGCTTGCTGGGAGGCACAGCTTTGCCTCCCCCGCCAGGGCCAGCGGGCACCAGCTGAGGAAGCTGCTGTGAGCCACTGCCATGTGCCTGGGAATGGATCACACTTCTTCCGTTTACTCCCGGAGTACTGGGTTGCTGTGATATCTTGCTCATTTGGGCACTCTCCCTTGCCAACACAGAACGGGTAGAAATGAGAGCAACGTGATCAATGGTTTCCACACTAAAATGCCAAGAAATCTTCACACGCACCTAGTTAAAAAATAAATTGCATTCAATATTTGAAATGACAGGATCAAATGAGATTAAATTCTCCTGTACTTAACACGAACTGATTATGCTGAGAAAAGTCTACAGCAACTGCCAACTATTCCAATGTTTCAGAAGTCTAAATCATTTAATTTAGAAAGATAAGTTAGTACAGCAGCACCATAAGGCCAAAATTCAGCCCACCTGAATCCCTGAGGGGACTACCCATCTGTGATTATTATCAGAAATGGGAGGGAAAACAAAAGAATACCAGTAATTAGGTAGCACAGATGAACTAATAGGACTTGACAATTTGCCAGTGGGAAATTTGAGATGTCTGGGTTAAACAAGGAAAAGCTGAGTTCAATTATGGTAGAAGTGACACCTGCAATGAAAGGGAAAAAAAGAAAAGTTTCAATTGTTGGTTCAAGTCATAAGAGAATGCTGGAGTGTCCCACCTCAAATATACAGCAGGAAAATTGTGCTGACAAGCTGCATGTCCCTTATTCCAAAATGCAGGGAGTAAGTTATAAGGGCATACCTTTATATACCCAGATCATACCTTTACCTATCTTTATGGGATATTCTAAAAGGTGCTTTTTCAGGGAGGAGGGGAGGAGCTTCTTTTCCTTTAATGACTTCAAATGATATTAAATTACAGAGAGTGACTGAGTTACTTTCTTGAATCATAGATTTAGGAGCTCTGAGACACTCAATTTGCCCCTCCAACCCACCATACTTCTGATGGTGTTGTTTCTTCCTAATACAATTAATAAAACATCTAAACTCATTCTACCTAAAACCACAAGGAAAGAAACAAAAATCCTAATGAAGCATCCAAGGGAGGGCGAGAACTGGGACTGAGGCTGGGCAAAAGGACTGCGTGGACACAGTGCCCGCGCCCACTTCACACTGCCGGCGCGCAAGGGAACACCGAAGCGGAAGCGCGACTCTAGGAACTACAGGAAGGGACAAATGAAGTTACCGTTTCAGAAACCAGTCACAGTGGGATTACTAAAATTCCAACTAAATTCCTACAGTAGCCCAAAGAAGTGTCAAAAGCACATAATCCTATTATGAGACTATTTCAAGTGAACAGTGTTCACTAAGAAGTCAAGCACTCCGGGAAATTTAGAAAGCAGTTATTAGGAGCAGTATTATGAGCCATAAAACTATCCTGTTCTCTTTTCACAAAACATCTAAAAACTGTATCAGTGGAAAAAACCTTAAGTCAGAATTATGAAATGTCCCAAATGAGTCCATCCCACAGTTCTTAAGAAAGTTCAGTTAGTAAACGGCAGTAGCTCCACCCAAACCTTCCTCCAGGCGTATCAATATAAACACTGGTTAATGGTCTTTTTTTTTTTAAATCATTGCATAAAAAAATCCATATATCATCATTATCAATGGTTTGAAAAGCCACACTGCCCTGAGCACTGACTCCAGGACTAATGCAAGAGAGAAAGCTTTCTTTCAAATCATGACAGACCGATACCCATCGAAGTCTCTCCTCAGTAATGGACATTTCACCATTTCCCTTATAACTTAGTACACTGCCTAATTTTTCTTCCGGTTAAAAAGTAGCTGTTCAGAATTCATTTCAGCCACCCTTACGGCCATCTAACACTATTACTTATCTATTTGGCACACATTTTACTCCAGTTTTAAGAACTTGCTTAACTTAACACCTCTCCTGGGATCAGCTTAACAATCATCATGTTCACCTTATTTTTTTACTTTTCATCTACTTCTATTTTTGGTCGTTGAAGCTCATCTCTCTAGTCAACATGACCAAGCTCAGAGATGGCAATGATCCTGAAGGACAGATCAGGAACCAGGTCGGTTCTTGTTCTGGCTCCTCGCTTCACTCTGGGCGTACCCCTTCCCTTCTGTGGGCCTCAGTTTCCCATCTGCAAAGGAGGGATGTGGAATGGATCTTACCCATTCCAGCTTTTCAAACGTACCATGAATTACAGTCACTAAAAACTCTTATTCCTTATAGGCCTGTTTTTTGATCCCAAAGATACAGGAATAAGGAAGGGATCTGTTACCTCATCCAGACTCATCTTGCCCAGGAGTACCTGGGTTGAACATAGCAGGTGAGGTTTTCAAAGTGACCCTTGGCTTGAAAAAGAAGAGTATTCACTGAACCTACTAACCAAGAAATAGAAACTGGGAAACATTAAAGAGAATTCCTAGGATGTAAAATTAAAAAAAAAAAAAAAAGAAAGAAAATTTTTAAAGAAAGTTCTTCAACCACATACAAGCCAAGAGAGTAGCTCATCAAGTGAAGAAGCTGTCCATCCATGAAGGAAAATGGACCAAGTAAATGGGGTCAAGGAGCTAACTACCCTAAAAGACTTCACTCCAAACAGATCATCAATTTTCTTTTCACACTGAGCAAAATATCTGCCTCCAAAGTACAGATTTTTTGGTTTACACTATCATTTATGCTTTTGTTCCTTTCACAAACATTTACTAAGCACCTACAATGGGTAAAAAATTAAGTCTATTTCAAATCCAGATGCTCAACCTATATGAAAGCCTGGCTCCTCAGGGGGACAAACACTATTCCAAAGTTCAGTCTACTGGAAAACAGGGTGGTGCCTTGTTGCCTGGCATGAGAGTCATTCCAGCAGGAAGCAGCAGGAGCGCTCACAGCGTGGTCTCTGGGAACTTAAAAATGCAAACTCCCAAGCAGCCCCAGACCTTTGAATCAGGAGCTTTTAGAGATGGGGCCCAGCAATCTTGTTTTAACAGAAATTGAAGTGATTCTGATGACACTCAAATTTGAGAAGCACTGCTACAGATTAACAGCGGCTCTTAAAAACGCGGGACGGAGTGGGTAACTTTTAATTCAAATTTCTTAAATTCAACTAATGGCCATTCAAATCAGAAACACACTGAAAACTCAGAATGATCGAGTAAGTAAAACAAAATCAAATTTTCCCAAGTTTCATAACCCTTTTTTCCCTTCTTTTCCTACAACAACCAGCTCTCACTCCCTCTCACCACCCCCATCCCTACCAAAATAAAACTTTTCACTCAAGGAAGGTCTTCACTCCAAAATAGTCATAGATGTTTCTTCCTTGCCCCAAATCTGCTCAATTATTGAGATCCGAAAATTCTACCTAGAGAAACGTCACATCCACCATTCCTCTCCAGGCCCAAAGCCACAGAAATTGCCTCAGGCTGACATCTCTCAGGGGCACTAGTCTCCTCCGGTTTAGCAGCCGCCCCTGCAGTCAGTCGCTGGCGCCTTCTAACCCTCTCCTGCCGAAAACCCTCTGTGGCTCCTGCCTGCAGATAAAGCTAAGGCCCTAACCCTCTCTCCAGCCTGTGCACCCTCACCCTACACACCTGGACAACACCGAGACACTACCAGTTGCCTAAATGGTCCAGGCTTTCTCTGCCCATGTTGTTCCCCCAGTTTCCTGGTCAACTCCAGCTCTCTCGTAGTCTCCGCTCGAGGCAGGACTCCTCTTTTGTCTTCACATGCCCAGCATCTTGGGCAGGGCTTGACATACAGTGGCACTCAATAATTACTTGTTGAATACATGCTCAAAAGACTAAGAGAACATTTATTCTTAAAAATATCCTACATAAAAAGGGGACTCTAACATTAAAATCTCATAAAACAACCACAATTAAATCAAGAGTATAACTAAGAGATTATGACCTTACTTTCTGAAGTTCTAGGTCTTTCTTAAACACACATAGGAAAATTAAAATACAGTTCCATTTCCTACTTCTAGTCACCAGTCTATACAGTGGACACCACTCTTGTCTGGTCTTTGCTTGACTTCAGTGGAGAATACACATTCTGTACTTAGCCCATTTATGTTTTCCAAATGACCTCAAGGTCTCAGGCATGCATTACCCAGGTTCAACAACTCTGACCTAGAAACGATAAACCCAGGAAAGGAGACAAAGTCACAGGTATCCAAAGGAGCAGAACTTGATTCCAATGCCACTACCTGCTTTGAAAAGCAGGGGTCCATTAAGGAGGTCACATCCTTTCAGAGAGTACATAAGGGATCCCTTGGCAATGTGAGAAAAAAAATGCACGTTTGTTTTTCTTTTTGAACATCATCTTTTTAAAAAAATATTCTACTTTTGGTGTGGTTTACAACATACAAAACAAATATTGTTTGCAATTGCACATCTAGTATGTGCTCATGCTCAAAACTGGTTTTTACTGATGGGGTTGGGAAGCCAAAAAAGATAGGAAACCAATGTACCAAGCGATACAAGAACCTACGGCAGCGCCTGTCCCCGCAACTACCAAACACACCTGAGACTGTGGCTACTTGTATTTACCATTACTGCAACCCGGTGAGGACATCTAAGACCTAAGACCAAATGCAGCCCCCCTGAGATCCTCTTTGTCTTTACCAGGGACTCACCGCTTGCTGTTTAACTCCCCAGGGATGAGGCACCTCTCCAAGATCAGAAAGCCTTCCTGGGAGTCATGACGTGCTCCTGAAAATGTAAAAGATCGTCTGAAAAAAAAAAGTTTTGTTTCCACATACTTTTTAAGCAGGTGTTAAATATAAACAATCAACCAAACGTGTCCACCAGAAGCAGGAATTAAGAAAATGAAAAATTCTTCAGTTAACCAATATCCTATAATAAGCCTTGTTTACAGTTTTTCCAAAAACAGGGAATCTACTTTAAGAATAGCTTATCCCAAATACTATTCAAGTTGTTAAGAGTTGACCAAATCTTTATTTTTAAATACCAAGAACTTTTTAAGAGTTGTTGTAAAGCACGCCCTGAGAGCCATAATATTTTATTTTGAAAATGTCTCTGGGAGTCACCTATCGTGTCTGAACTAAAGGCCCAATCTATTCAAATCAGGATGCAAGTAAGTGCAGGCTCAGAGACAGAACTGCCAATTTTACTATCACCCACAAATGTTAAAAACCTTTCTAGAATGCCACATTACAGTTCAAACCTCAAACTAAGGGAAAACCAAACATGGGGAAAAAAAAAAAAAAGCAGAAACATCAAGCTGACCCGACGCCCCCCTCAAACCCGCACCTGCACCCTCGCCCTCTCCCCAGACAGCTCTCCCGGCTGTTGTGTTCCCCCTCCCACCCGGCCCACATGGCCTTGCCCTTCCCTGGCGCATTCCACCGTGTTTGCCACACGTTCACCTAACGTACGCGAGGCAGTGAACGCAGGGTATTCAAATCATAGCTCCGCAGGTAAGCAAAACGGTGTTTACATTATACAAGTTATGTGTTTAAAAACCAGCTCCTTTCCATGATCACCCTATCATCTGAACACAATCCTCGACCACCGGAGGACGCGCAGTCCTGGAGGGGCAGGAAATACCCCGCGCGCCCCAAGGCGAGCCACGGGGCCCCTCCGGCTCCTCTGGGAACACCCTGGATCCCCAGGGGCCAATGAGAGCGGGGCTGTCACAACCGCACGCCTCACAAACAAACAGCGGCTCGGGTCTTGCAGGGGGCAGGCCTCGCCTTCCGCCCCGTCCCGGCCGCGGTCCCGGCAGGCAGCGAGGGGCGCCCGGGGAGCACGGCGGGCGGGGGGCGGCGGGGGGCGCCGCGGCGCCGGGCCAAGGGCAGGGCTGAGCTCAGCGCCCCCGCCGGGCGTTGCCGGCAGGTTGCATCAGACGCCGCGCGGGGCCTGCCCGGCCAGCCGGCCGCTTCGGGCAGGGCCGGGTCTCCTCGGGCCAGGCCGGGCCGGCGCCCACGCGAGCGGCGGGCTCCGCCGCGGCCTCCCCCTCCTTCCGCTGCCCGCCCGCGGCCTCCTTACCTGCGCCTCCAGCCCGTCCGCCCCCGGGCGGCCTCCGCCGCGAGCGACCCGCGCAGCGCGGCCCAACGCGACCCAGGCCTCGCCGCCCGCGCCTCAGCCAGGAGGTGCGACGGTTACGAAACCGGCAGCCTCCGCCCGTCCCGCCGCCGCGGCCACCGGCTTCCCCGCCCCGTCGGGGTCGCGCGCGCCACCGCCGCCGCCGCCGCGACCAATGGGCGCGCGGACCTGCGGACGTCGCACCCGCCCCTCGCGACGGGCAGCACCGCCAGCCAATCGCGACGGTCTGCGGGGGGCGGAGGCGGGCACGTGGCGGAGGCGGCGGCCTCGGAGCGGCGGGGCTGGCGGGTGTGGCGGGCGCGGCGGGCGCGGGCAGGGGCTCGGGGCGCAGGGCGTGGTTCCCCGCTGTGCGCGCAGGGCGGCGGCGGGAACCGGGTTCTGTGGGCGGTCGGTCCCGAGGAAGGTTTCGTTAAAGGTGGAGGCGCGGAAGACCCGTAGCCTAGCTTGCTTTCGTAGGCAAAAGTTTTCTGAGGTAGATTTTGAAGGCCCTGATTTCTGTTTTGGTTTCACCCCGGCCTCGGGGAGCCCCTCAGTGGCCGTCTCAGAGCCAGTTTCCTGATCGCCCCACGAACTCCCGCCCGGGAAGCGGAGCACCCGCGTGATGGAGCTGAGGAAGGTCCTAGGCCTTCGCGGCAGACTTTCTTTAAGGAACCAAGGAGGCAGACATTCTCCAAGGGAGGCTCTTTAGTTGAGGTCACACGCGTGACAGCTGCAGACAGTGTGTGTGTTTTGTTTTGTTTTACGGTGACAAGAATTGAATTTCCACAACCGATCTGCCTTCCGGGTGAACCGACTGAGTGACGTGCTCGCTGAGAATGGATAGCAACCCGGTTTGGGCGCAGGCGGAGCTGAGAGCGTTTTAAAACCCGGAAGCAGCGCTGGGTGCAGGACCGAGCCCCCGATTGGTTTGATTACTTCCCCTTCAGCCATTCTTAGCGTTCAAAAAATAGTGTCTTTGAAAGAGGAAACGTTTCTTCATCACACAAGCCAGGAGACCAGCCCTCCGTGCGCGATTGTTTCGAGGAATCACTAAAGAGATGATAAAGCACTTGGAATCAGTCGGTCAGATAAAAGGAGCGCGACTGAAAGTGAACAACCACCACAGGCGCACATTGGTAGAATAACATAACATCATCAAAACCAGTATGCCGCTTTCCCTCCGGCCCTCGGTGTTCCAGCTGAAATTTCTTCGTTGAAGATTTTAACTCCCCCAAAATCGGATTATATTTTGTTGCTCGCAAAATCATGAATTTACCTTGACCATTCCTTAGTCACTTAAAAATTGTGTATGGTGCAGTCGTTGATGCTCTGGTCTGCTAACCACTCAGCCAGGCGACTCCAGCCTTCCTGGCGTGGGACAGGCTCCCACGCCCAGCAGGTCCGGCCTGTGCAGAGACTAGGTTATTTAGTTCCTCTTCAGCTAGTCGGGGGTGTCCTCCCTGCCACTCGGTTTATAAATGCGTATTTGGTGCCGTGTGTGTGTTATGCTGTGGGGTAGGTGCTGAGAATTAAGCAGTAAATAAGACCAACAGTCCCTGAACAAGACAAACACAGTCCCTGCCTCCACGGAGCTTGCACTTAAAGCCAAGACAGACATTCAGTAATTACACAGTTTTTTTAATTACCATTTTCATGAGTACTATGAGAAGTACAAGATACTGTGAGAGGTGGCCGGAAGGGAACCAGTTCTGTTCTGATGGGTCGGAAAGGCCTGAAAGAGGAGTAACAGCCAGCCAGGCTGCTCAGAGGCAATGGATGTGCCAAAGGGAGTGGCTTGTTCAAAGGTCCTGCGGTGGGAGAGATTTAAGGCCAAAGTGGCTCAAGCACAGAGCCGCAGTGGAGACTGATGAGAAAGGCAGGGCCTCGTGAGTTCTGATTCTCACCATCAGAGAGATGGGAAGCCTGGGAGAGAAGTAATGGTGACATAAGGAAACAAGGCGAGCCTGGTGGTGGCTCAGTCCCTGGGCTGAGGAGATCCACCATGTGGCTTTCTTGCAAAGCACAGGGAACCAAGCAGTCATAGGAAAAGAAAAATTTTCAGCATAGATCTCTGCCTCACTGATAGACGGTACACGTCTACAAAATCTGAAGAATTTGTTAATAAACACAACATTAACATCCCCTCCCAAGGACTTGGGAAGTAGGAAGTCCTATTTGTTGAATATTCTAGTTGCCTGGCAGCTGCTGGAAGGACTCCATTGTCAGGCTGTTATGCCCGTGGCTTTACCTCCTACTAGTTGTATGACTTCGGTCAAGTAACCTCTCTGTCACCTGTAAATGGAGATAACAACAGTATCTACCCAATAGAATTGCTATGAGGATTAAAGGAGTTAATATATATTAGTCTCCAAGAACATGCCTGGTACATGGTAGGAGCCTGAAAGGATTAGCTATTATCACTATTACCATGATGATGCTCATACCTAAATTATAAACCAATCATGTCCATAGAATTATGGTAGACCAAAACACACTTGAAAATGAGGTCAAGCTGTGCTTAATATTGTTTTGATGATTCAGAAGGTACTAAACTAAATATAGTATTTGAAGTGTTGATGCTGACCCTACAGTGCATCTCAGAAGTTTTAAATAGTTCCTTAGTTACTACATCTTAACTCATCATTTCATTGTTTCCATAAAGTAGAGTGGAGGAAAAATGTAGTAATTGAAATTTCTTGGTGTTTGGAAGTCAGATCAATAGAAATTTACTATGCATATTTAAATAAATAAATGTGCATTTGGGAAGTTGTTTTTATTTTTTTTAATTTATACTCCAAAACAGCTACCTTTAACAGGTGATCTGGACCATTCTGTAATATTTCAAGATCTGAGATAATATCTGTCACAGAATTGAGTCTCTGTACACATTTATTGTGGTATATTAGCCACAATAAATAAGCAACTATTCTGCATTGGTTGGGGCTCTTTTGGTTAGAAACCATCCCTGACTAGCCTTAGCATCAAGGACATGGTAGAAGATGTTAGGACACTTCCTGAAATACCCAGGCCGTGTCAGAACCAGGAATTAAAATGTCTTCATGACTCTCTCATTCTCTCTCCCTCTCCCCTCAATATCTATCTGTCTTATCTATCTATCTATCTATCTATCTATCTATCTATCTATCTATCTATCTATACCTCTCTGCTCCTCTCTCTCCCTTCCTCCCTCCCTCCCTGCCTATTGGCTTCATTATTCTTTATCCTTGCACACAAGCTTTCTTCTTATGGCCACTAACAACCTCATGTTTACAGTTTTGGTCACTAAGGAAACGCCAACTCTCTTTTTAAATTCCTGTTCCAAAAGTCCTAGGGAAGGACTCTGGGATTGGTCAGGCTGTGTCAAATGCTCAACCCTGGAATGATCAAATGGCTGAGAGTAGGGCACGACGTACAACCATGGCGGCGCTGGAGGGTATGGTAGCGGAGGTGCCCAGAGGGAAGAAAGTGCTGAGCAGGCAGATGCCTCAGTTTCCACTTCACGCAGCAGATCGCACTGCAGTCACCCTGCTGGAAGCCTTGATCACTCTGACTGATTTGTTCTTTCTAATGCAGTATGATCCCCATCTTTGAGGGCAAAATATGAACCTCCAGATTTACCCTTGGACGCACTATTTCAAATCCTCACAGTTAACAAGTTAAAAGGTCATCTGAGGACATATCCAAATGTCATAAGTGGATCCTATGCATAGAAGAGAAAAATCTGACATATCTAAACTTGAGCAGTTGGCAAATACTGTGAATGTCCATTATAAAGCACGATTCCTTGTGTCAGATTTTGTTATCCGTGAGTTAGGACACATCGTCTGTGTACTTGAAGGTAAGTCCATGTCACGTGGGCACACGAGGAGAGGGGTTTACAATCTGTGCACACGGAGATAGGATGGATGGACGGTCTGTGCACATGAGGACAGGTAATCTGTGTCTCTTGTGGGCCCCGGAGGGTCTTATTCTTATCTCTGACCTTCACTCTGCTGAATAGACATTATTACCTGTTATGTAATGATTGAAATGCAAATTATTCAGTGCCTCTGAAGTATATTAGCACAAAACTGAAGACAAATATTTTGGGGGGGGGTTGTTTGGTTACGTATTGGTGATATATGTGATACCCATCTCCAGCTTGGCGGTGTGACAGACCCTGGAGACAGGACAGGGTGATGTTAGTTAGCCTTTAACCCAGCTAAACCTCTAATCCTCAACTATAGAGGGTGGACAGAGTTGTCATGAGGATTGAGTAGACTGACGTGAAAAGAAGCTTGCGTAGTGCATGGCACACAAGATGCACAAAACAAATGTGCTTATTTGTCCAGCCAAAAAGATTTGACGCCTTGCATACAGATTTGGGCTTCTGAGATGATTCTCTAAGGGTACCAAGGATCCTTAGGAGAAATGGCTGATCCCTGTTGGAGGCCGGAAATAGACCAGAGGAGCTTGGAACATCTTGTAGTGACAGAAAGTAAAAAAAAAAGTGCTCAAAGAGCAAAATGATGGAGGAGTGCCATAGGGACACAGGACCCAAATGAGACAGCCCTCGATGGCCAAAGGGGAGCAATCTGAGTAGCAAAGGAAGGTAGTAGTGGATTAGAACCCAAAATATAAAATCAGCATCCTCAAGTCTGTGCTGCATTAATATTGCAGGAATACGTAAATGGAGGAGAAGAGAACAATTTCCAGTACAAAATAATTATGAGTAATTTTTGCAGATCCTCTGCCCTCAAGAAGGTGGAGCGTTGTAACTCCACACCCCTGAAGGGTGGGCCGCACAGAGTGACATCCTTCCAAGGAGACTGTATGGACCAGAGGGGAAAAGAGTAACTCACAGCAGAGAAACCTGACAGACATTACTTCAGCCAGGTGACCAATGTCAACATCAACAGTGATAAATCAGGTTGACAGTGTGTATCCTTGATGCAATGTGAGGAAAATGGCACTTCGCGTCTGTGGCCTTCCTCCCCCAACCCCTAACCCCAGACTAATCATGAGGAAAACGTTAG